>BKCP01005594.1:482778-509584 GCA_008636005.1 Striga asiatica | reverse complement strand
GAATTTTCATACGGTCATGTTCAGTGAACTTGTTCTCTAACAAGCACCCACATAAATGTACTTACGTCTTACGCTAATGTTGATGGAATGCAACATTCTTGTCCAACAAACATACAAACTATGTGCAAGTCTTTTATGGATTATTCGATATCCCATCTCGAAACATCCATCGACTTAGAACTGTATTTAAGGTCACGGCTTTCAAGGTATGTTCCATGATCACCATCTCTATGCGCAACCATACCTTATAACCATAAGTGATCTAGGGATTTTATCTTAAGTGCAATTATAAGATAAATGCTTTCTCTTAAGATAAAGAAATGCCTTATTCATAATATAATTCCAATAGACTGTATTTACAAGTAGAATACGTCCAATTAGATTGGAACGCCAGGTACCCTACTCTAACAGTGTGAACAGGACATAATTAATGAGAAGTGTGAAAAGGACAAAAACTTACCAGTTTTGGAAAATATTTAATGCAAATCCGACATTGACCATAATTTGACCTACTATTTTGGATAAATGTTAATTCTTATTATATAAGTATAGATTTGGTCTCTTGGGATAGGACTTTGCTTACCACATAGTACGAGCGAAGCTGTACACTTGCGGTCGAGCTTTAAAAATATAGGCGAACACATCCCCACCAGAAGGCAAGGTCGACCGATGACACCGACCCGAAACAGATCGAGGGACTAACCTTCGGTAATCGAAGACCCACCGGTAGATAAGACTCCAATTGCCGACCCAACGAAGATCCACCGGTAGATCGAGGCTCACCACCACGAGACCCGACGGCAACCAAGGTCCGAACACCAAACTTCCAACAGTAACAGCAACGACGAAAGCAGAGGCGAACAACAACAGGGGGTTGGCCGAGATTTAATTTTTGCAATATTTGTCTCATATTCTTTTTCTTTTTATAGGTAGTTGTTTCATGTTCTTAATCATACATATCATTGTTTGGCGAAAAACATAAAATAAAATCTAATACTAGTTAACGGAGTAGCCTGTTGTGTTGTGTGAAAAAAAATTATATGTCTATGTTATTTAATATTATATATTTATTTATTTATTTGAAGATATATAAATATGATTATCTACTAATGATTTAGGGTGCCTAACAAAAAATCTACCCACAAAAAGGTTTCTTGAACCCATTGGCCATACACTGGATAATAAACCTAAGTTGTAGATGCGCACATTTAAAATTGTCCAATATTATAAGCATTGGAAATGGAAAAAGGAAAAATATTAAAAGAAATAAAATGTTGAAAAAAGAAAGTGAAATACTCAAATACCTACCTAACCTTTAAAACATTTTTGGAGTTGTGGTACATTTATAGACATGATCACGGGCCGAACCGGCTCGAAATCGACTCGTGGTTTTACCCTGCTCAGTTATGGTTCAAGCATTTACAAATTTGAACCCATAGTTCTGCTTAATTTTTTTATTTTTTGAATTTTTATTATATTTTAACTAATATTATTTTTATAAATAAATCGGACCGACCTAGAATTGACAGTTTAATGAATATGCCCATGCATATGATAGGGCCGGTCAGGACCCTCCAAACCTCGGCCCAAAACTGAGATTTGGCTACATCTAATTAGATATGGTCGTGGGCCCCATCCATCGGGCCACTAATCACAGTAAACAAAATCGTAATAGATATTACTATATAATACTTAATATAATACATAGATATAGTATCTAATATACGATATAGAATCTAATATATAAACAGTTAAAATAAACGCTAAGAGAGAAAGTGAAAATCTTGATTTTTAATTTGTTTTGTTTGCTTAGTATTAGTATTAATAGGGTGAGCTTAGATGCACCTTATTGAGATTTCAACTCAATATTAATTGGTGATGGGATGAGTCGTCCACTAAACTATAAACAAGACTCATTTTCTCTATATAATTAAAATGTAGGACAACTCATAAATAATAACACTAAGAGCATTCACAATGCTTTGAGTTTAATAAGAAAAATTTATATTCTACCTTGAAATATATATCCCGTCTAAAAAAATATATTCTCCAATGCAAGTGCAAGTAGACTGAGCCTGCTGATATGACAGTAAGAAAAAGAGACTCGGTCTATCCGTAAGTCTATTTATACCCAAATAGAGACGTAGCCGCTTTGCATTAAAGTCGATTTTGTTAACTTTATATATTTGTATTCATGTCATCTAAGACTTGAGTTTATTTACATGTTAGATAAGCAAAATTAGACTCAGTACATTGTAGATGCACTTAATCAATAAAATCATCAAAATATTTAAATGTGCCGAATACTTACCAAAATTATATTTTACATTATAAAATTTTGCATGTATGCATATGGAGAGGATCGATTATTGATTAATGTTAAAGGGTAAAAAACATATTTAATTAACTAGAGCACATTTGAAACTAAACCAGCCAGATTCACGACGGGCTTTTGGCCTTTCAAAATTAACATTATAATAGCTTCAATACATACAGTTTAAATACAATTAACCAATGAGGATACTAAATAATAGCAACAAACACTTAAACTGATGAAGCACACAAAGTCACAAACATTCAACTAATTAAATACAGATAATGAAAGGGGCCACTTTCTTAAATCAAAATAAAATAACGTGAAGTCGTGCGCCACTATATCTATCATCTATTACTATATAATACGGAGAAGAAAAATTATTTGAACAATTCGAAAAAAATCATTTCGTTTTCCCGCTTAAAACCTGTTTTTCCCCCTAATATTGTATTTGAAATTTTTTCGGATTTTGCTTAAATCTGTTTTTTGAAACTTTGAATTTTTTCGGAAACTGTTTTTGGATGGTATTCCTTTCATTTTGGATGAGATTTCTTTCAAAATTTAATGAGTCAATATTTATCTAAAACATTTTTATTTGGTTCACGTTTATCCCGCCTTAAACACTTTTTTTTGAATTTTAAAAAAATTGAACGAGTCAATATTTATCTAACCAATTTTTACTCTTTGTAACACATGTTTTCCTTTATCCTTTTGATTTAAATTCCTACAAGTCCGTTAGTTTAATTGGTATCCTTTCAAAATATTTTTTTTTCTATATTTCTGTATGAGTAATATAATAATCTTTTGAGTTTGACAACAGATATTCCTAACACCATTTTTGGAAGAATAATTTCCTTTTGAAATGAAAAAGATGATATGTGACAAAATTGATAATATTTATTAATTTATAATATAAATCAATTGAGTATCAATAAGTGCAAACAAATCTTCTTGATTTGGGGCCATTAATATTTTGTATAGATAAAATTTACATTAGATTCTAGCTATATTTAAGAATTTATTACCCACTAAATTCGTGAAAATTAAAAGTACTTAGCATATTTTTATATATTTTCAAATATTATTAGTTATTAGACAATAATCATAACATTATAAATACCTAAAAAATCGTTTAGTGGTTACATTTGAGATAATTAATGTTTTTTTACATATACTTGTATATATAGAGAGTTCGAGATAATTGATTTTTATTCATATATATATATATAATATTATTCTGGTCCTTTAAATTTATTTTTAATGTAGTCATTAAATTAAAAAATAGATCTTTCCTCACAAAATCACATATACGTTTGAATATTTTCATAATTTATTTTTAATGCGGTCATTAAATGAAAAAATAGATATTTTCTTACAAAATCACATGCATTTGAATATTTTAATAATTTTTATGCTGGAGACGAGTTAATAAAAATGATTAGATATCAAAAAAATATAATGACACGTTATTTAAATCTCTACACAATCCATTCTTTAGCAAGATAACTGCAAAACTATCACATATCCCAATTCCATAAATTGATCCGTAATTATTGTTTCAAACAATTACTTATTCCTATTTATTTTTATAAATCTACTATAATTTAATAGCAGACTAAATATTTTGAAAAAAATTAAATTAAACATTCAAAGAAAGCAATCACATGCAGATTTTTTTAGATACATTACATCTTATCTTAACTTACATATAATTATATTGGTAACAACAATTTTGCTATAGAGCCATCGGATGGCTCCATAGAATTTTTGTTGATAACAAACTCTTCATTATCTTTTGGAAATAATTCAACGTTATTCCACATTATTCCCCTTATCATTGTCTCCCTTCAAACTCAATATATATATTCATCCTCGGCTACCCGTAGTCCACAACCGGCTAGGTTGCGTCCATGGCTTGTACGAGGGGCCGGATTACAGCTAGGGCTGACAGAGGTAAGCGGGCATACATTATCGGACAGATGCGGCGTCGGAAGTTGACGGCTGAAGGCTGGCAATTTTTGGTCGTGCATCGGAAAGTCGGGGCAAAAATTGATGCGGCGTCGGACGCTGATGGCTGAAAGTTATGGCTGAAGGTTGTGTGTTTTTGGTCGTGCATCGGGAAGTATGGACAATTGTACGAAGTCTCAGGCGGCTGATGATGGTCTGATTGGTCAAGTTTTGGCTCGAAATCGACGGCCGAAGGATGACCATACTGAAGGGTCAACGAAGCTTAAAGATATGAGGTCGTCGGTGCTGGTGCTGGTTGTTCCTGACTGCTGGACGAAGGTTGTTGATGCTTGGACGTTGCAATGATGCTGCTGACGAGCGGTTCGTAACAAACATGGCAAGATGACGGGCTGAACGAGTGAGATATCTCGATTGTTTTGCGTGCAATGCTGGTCGGACTAGAGTGGATGTTGAAGGCGACGACTGGTTGCTCTCTTTGCTGGTGAAGACAATCGAATATTTTGAGCGCTGGCGATAATTTTTCGAACGACGGTTCATTTTTTCTTGGTTGGATTTTGCATATGAAGAATGAGACGTGCGTGAATTGTTGAGCGAAATTTTGTTGGATGTGAATTGCGCACTTGTGAAAATAACAACAGAATACAATAATTTTTGGCTGGACTCAGGCTGGTTGCACGGGCTTCTGGCGGTTGGTCTGAGCTGTTGGGCTATGGCAGATCGGACGAGAATATTTTTATTTTTGTTTCCATAATTATATGTTAAATTTAATTAATTACATTTAAAATAAGTACTTCAATATGTTTTAAGTTATGCGCCCACCGTGCATCGCACGGGTACATACTAGTTATATAAAAAAGAATAACTTTTTTACAAATTTAGAAACTTTTTCCCACCAAAATCATTAAATATATCCTACATATAGTAATTGTTGGATAAATCTGAATAAGTAAAAAAATCGACTCATTAATTGTGTAAAGATTTGTTTCTCTTTTGCAAAAAGATGGGCTCATTAATTGTGTAAATATTTATTTCTCTTTTTCCTATTTTTTAGTTTATCAAAACCGTTGTTTGACAATAAATATTTGTTTTTCTTTTTCCTATTTTTAGTATAAATCTATACAAGCTTATCTATTCTGTTACAAAATCACATTCCATACGTTTCACGTATTTAAAAAATCTCATCCCTTATCTATACAGATTTGAAAAAATAAAATAAAATAGAAACCGATTCATAATTACTACTAGAAATCTAATATCTTTAAAAAGAAAAAATAAAATAAAATAGAAGTCAATTCATATTCAACTAGAAATCCATTATCTACTTTAAGAAGCTAATTTTTATTGGTCTAATTACTAATATTTTTACAAATATTATAAGCTAACCATACAAAAAAATATAATAATAATTTTGAAATGGTGTGTAATCAAATTTTTTTTATATTCTCTTATACAAAATAATTTTACATTGTTTGACTCTGAATTTTTAATTTATAATTATTAAGTATTGTTTATCCTCCTCTTTAATTTATAATTATTTTTTTCTTCCTCTTTTGAAATAGGATCAATAGTAGTTTCCACTTCCGCCATTGAGTGACTCCAACTCGAGGCCTATTTATAATATTATTAATTTAATATTGTTCCCGTGCATCGCACGGGGTACACACTAGTATATATATATATTAGGTGGGAACCCGTCGTGGACAGCACGACGAGGCCCACGACAGGGAATATGATTCTTTTCAGAAAGAAAAACAATATTGTATTTTTTATGTTTTACTACAAATATATAATTTTGAATAGATTATAACCTATGGAGAATAGAAATTATTTTATATTAAAAATGAAATATTACAGATTTGAATTAGTGGAGTTGATAATAGTGTACACATCATTAATGGTCACTTGGCTATGGAGAGTCAATATCGAAATGCCGGGATGATTTCTTTTCCTCCAATTACAATCTTCTTGCCCTATAAAATGCGATGATTAAGAGAAAATATGTAATCAAAATTAAAGAGAACAATTAAGAAAACTCCAGAACTGCTAGAGAAACTTCTATAAAATATTAAAATGAAAGAAAAGTATATAGACTTAATGATTAGGCCGGCCTAATATAAGACCAACCAAGACAAACATGAGCATTAATTTTCCCCAAAAGGAACAAAGTAATTAAAAAAAAAAAAAAAACTTAATCTCAAACATTTTCTTCCAATCGAATATAAGTTGAAGTATATTCAAATTAACCATCATCTTAGATCCTTAGAGGATGCTTGGATATAAAATTTTTTGAATTTGTTTAGATTTTTGGTTTGGTTTGATTAATTTTAAAAAAGGTGCTATAGTTAGTTGTTAGTGAGTATATTAAAATAATATTTAAAATAAAATAATTAAAGTTGATTTGATGTAAAAGTATGAGAGAGATGATTTGAAGTGATGGTTAGTTAAAATTATGTGAGTGGATGAATAGTGAATTAAGGTTGATGTGATGTGTAAGAATGATTAATTGATATTATTTAATTATATTAATGATAATTGGGTTGAGTGAAAGTTTAATTAAAAAAAATAGTTGAGTTAAAAATGTTTGGATTTTTTTGGATAAACTTTGTATCCAAGCATCTTCGTAACATGTTTTAGACTCATATTGATTATTTTTTGTAAATATTGAATTTTTTCAAAAATGAAAACAAAGGTAAATATGAAGGATGGCCTTTGGAAATGACATCATTTTCTGGAACTTGATTTACATCGGAACATTAGTTTGTTTCATATTATTCACTGAAGGTACCAAATATATAAGGTTAATGTAAACTTGCTCTATCTATTGTTGATAATTGTTGTTTAGCTATGTATACATGATAACAGTTATCAAATTTTTAACATATTTTCCAACATGATAGTCATTCATGTTTTCTGATTGGAGAAGTTCCTCCCCCAATTCATGCTGCCCAAGCTTCATTTATTGCCTAAATTGTTTTTTTAACACCTGAAACGAGAATAATATAAATTAACCAAACAATTCTACAAGTATTAACTTTACATTACAAACAAACAATTTAATTTTTTTACCTCAATGTAAATTATTTAGCTAATAAAATGTGAAGAATATTGATATATTCTAAATAGAAAACATCAACATTTGAAGATCATTAAAAATAACATGATCATACCTAATCACATAAATATAACTACTTCAACACAAGACAAGGAGAACTATTTGAAAAATCAAAAAATGAAGGTTTATCTTATTTAATTATACACACATTGTTCTAAAACAACACATGCTGATGAATGCAAGTGTTTTCAAATGCATAAATCGATAAATAAAAGACTTACATATCAAAGCTACATTTATCATTTTTGTTCTGGTGTGATACTCTCACCTTAACAAAGAATCGCAAACAATGTTCTCCCATCAATGAAGAACAGGTACAACGGACTCACGCCTTTATCTGCAAAAAAATAGGTATATAATTTGACCATTAAATCCCAAGAAAAAAAAAAAAACAAAAACAAAACAAAAATACAAAACCTCTGACTGTTATCGATAGTTCTATACCCATCTAAATCAAACCGATTGATACCCACCCAAATCAGATTAGTAGAAGCACGGATGAAGACATGCGGAGAAGAAAATACTGTAATTTTATTGACAAGAATTAAAATTTATATATGAAACCTCCGTTAACCCCAGAAAAAAAGTTAATAATTCATCGTAAACAGTAAAATCTTCTACAAAGAAAAAAAAAAGAAAAAAAAAAAACAATTGAATGCATACCAGCAGCAACAGACTGGATAACAACAATAAAAGTAGTAAACCAAATACCATGTGAAGTCCTCTTTTAGAAAATTCATTGTAAATGCCATAATCCTTAATACTGCAAAGTACGAAGTGAGTTTATTAGATCACAAATCCGCAACACAAAAATTGAAGGATGTCAATTAAAATGAAATACTCACCTTCATAAATATGTCCACGCACAGGACATCCCAATTGACGAAGATGGTGCTTAAGAGGCTCTCGAAAGTGTGGCTCTTCTCACCATCAATCAAGTCTGCAAACCTCACCAACATTGATGTGCTCGCTGTTGAATTTGATTTGTGGCCACCAGAAAGGCTAAAATCTTCCCAATTGAGGTCGCCACCGTGGTTCGAGTGTGGCTAAAGCATCTAATTTGCTTTCTCCGATTTGCTCCCCGATGCATCATATTTATTGTAAATTGGAGTCTTCAATCTTTACCAAGCATTCATCAATCCACACAAATAAAGAATAGAGAGAACGAGACAGAGACAACGAGAGATACGAGAGATAAATGAGAGAGAACGAGAGATAAATGTATATTCCCTTTTTATAGGGTTTACAAGAGAGAAGTCCTAAAACCTAATTCTCCTAAGGGCACCCGCATTTGTTAATTTTTTTCCCATTCATTCAATCAAAAAAGTACACTCTCTCTCTTCCACGTCATTTTCAAATCACCTTTACACTAAATCTCTCTCCATTTAAACACACACCCACATCCCTACACATTCATTTAAATACATATGTGGGACCAATTTTATTAAAACAAAAAAAAGTCAAGATTAAACAATTAAATTAACACAAAATAATAAAAAAAATAATAATGAATGCCCGTTCAATGGGCTGAATGAATTTGGAGGCCCCGCAAAATAATGAACGCCCACATTGGTTTTGAATGCACAGGTGGCATTTAAACAATTGAATGAGGGCATATTAATGGCACAAATGTGGGTGCCCTAATTAATGGACTTCAGGCTCAATTATATATTAGTAATGTCCACATTCATATATTTATAACACTCCCCCTTGGACATTACTACATGCCTCATTAAAAACCTTGCTAATAAAGACCCGACAAGGGAAAAAAATTAGTCAAGGGAAAAAGAGTACATGAGTTATAAAAATTCATGTGTTTTACTAGCTGCCTCATTAAAAACCTTTAACTAATAAACCCAATGGGAAAAACTTAGTTAAGGAAAAAATAGTACAGCATTTGGTCTTCAGGACCTAATCTTCAGGATTATTTTGAGTTTGTCCATCCCCCTGAAGACAATAGTCTTCCAAGTTTACGCATACCAATACCATAAATATATTTTTCAAAAGTAGATGTAGGAAGGGACTTGGTGAATAGATCTGCCAAATTCTCACTAGATCGTACTTTTTGTACAATAATTTCACCGCTCTTCTGGAGCTCGTGTGGGTAAAAGAATTTTGGAGCAATGTGTTTTGTCATGCTTCCTTTGACGTACCCACTACTCATTTGTAAAACACAAGCTGCATTATCCTCGTAAAGGACAGTGGGGGTTATATCATTTGTAATTCCACATGACTCATGAATATGTTGGATTAAAGATCTTAACCATACACATTCTCGTGAAGTCTCGTATAAAGCAATTATTTCTGAGTGGTTTGAAGATGTAGTAACCATGGACTGCTTAACTGATTTCCAAGATATTGCAGTACCACCACAAAGAAAAACATAACCAGTTTGTGATCTAGAATTATGGGGATCAGACATATGACCAGCATCCGAATAGCCCACCAATGTTATATCTTGATTTTTCTTATAAAGTAAACCAAGATCTTGTGAACCCTGAAGATACCTAAAAATATGTTTAATACCATTACAGTGTCTTCTCGTAGGAGAAGCACTAAACCTTGCTAGCAAGTTTACTGCAAATGCAATATCAGGCCTGGTGCAATTTGCAAGATAAAGTAATGCGCCAATGGCGCTCAAGTAAGGAACTTCTGGTCCTAAATTTTCTTCGGTATCTTCTTTAGATCTAAATGGATCTTTATCCGCTTCAAGGGACCGGACAACCATTGGTGTGCTAAGTGGATGAGATTTATCCATGTAGAATTTTTCTAAAACCTTCTTCAAGTAGGTTGACTGGTGTACAAAAATTACTTCAGGGAGATGCTCGATCTGCAGGCCGAGGCAATATTTGGTTTTACCCAAATCTTTCATTTCAAACTCCGTCTTTAGGCATGAGCTAGCTTTATCAAGCTCCTCTCGTGTTGCCAATTATATTTATGTCATCAACATAGACTGAAATGATGCAAAAACCATTCGATGACTTCTTTATAAACACACAGGGGCTCTCGTCGTTATTCACATAATTATTTTTCAATAGAAACTCACTCAGCCGGTTGTACCACATTCTACCCGACTGCTTTAAGCCATATAATGACCTTTGTAATTTAATGCTATACATGTTGCGTGTTTCATTTTCCCTTATATATTAGTGTCTAATGACCCATATAAGTATGCGGTCACGACATCCATTAACTGCATATCTAAATTCATAGTTACTGCCAGGGATATCAAATAGCGGAACGTTATTCCATCCATTACAGGAGAATATGTTTGATCAAAATCAATACCGGGTCTCCGCGAAAACCCTTGAGCAACTAATCTCGCTTTGTATCTCACCACCTCATTATTTTCATTTCTCTTTCATACGAACACCCATTTATATCCTACTGGGATAATATTTTGAGGTGTACGCGCAATAGAGCCAAAAACTTTTCGTTTATTTACCGAGTTTAGTTCGGCCTCAATTGCCTCTTTCCATCTTACCCAATCGGAGCGCTTCCGGCACGCTGCAATTGATTTAGGTTCTGGATCCAGATTATTAGAGATGGTAAAGGCAACTATAGTGGCAAATGTGTCGTCGACGACTGTGTTACTTCTGTTATAAGTTTCTCCTGTATCAACAAAATTCGTAGCTACTTCAATATTTATATCAACCAGATCTTCATCATTTCCCATTATATTTTGATCTGGATGTTCCGCAATCCTAGTATTTTTATTATTTGTTGCACGTGCATTTAAACTAGGATTTTCGCCTTCTGGACGATTCTCTTCTGGAGATTTCAGGAGTGATTCAATATTCTTATTAGATTTCATTTTCCGCGGATTATTGTCTTTTTTACCAACGGGTCTCCCACGCTTCTGGCGTTGAGCATCTACAGAAATAGTAGATTTCTTGGGGACTTCCACTCGTTGTGGAGCATTTATCGAAGGTACATGAGATTTGGTCACTCCTTTATGATCAGTAAATGCATCTGGCAGATTATTTGCTAAATATTGCAAATTAATTATCTTTTGAACTTCAAGTTCAGCTTGATTAGTGCGTGGATCTAAATATTGTAGATTTGGTTCGTTCCAAGAAATTTCTCAGCATTTATTTAAGTTTGGACTGTTATCTCCCCCTAATGCCGGAAAATTCTCTTCATCGAATATGCAGTCAGCGTACCGAGCTGTAAATTGATCCCCAGTCATGGGCTCTAGGTATTTGAGAATAGACGGAGATTCATAGCCAATATATATACCTAGCTTTCTATGAGGGCCCATAGAGGTACGCTGTGGTGGTGATATAGGAACATAGACTGCACAACAAAACACTCGCAGATGGGAAATATTAGGTTCTTTACCATGCACTAGTTGTATAGGGGAGTAATCATGATATGCAGTTGGTCGGATTTGAATTAGGGCAGCAGCATGTAAAATTGCATGTCCCCAACATGAAATTGGTAAGTTGGAATTTTGTAACAATGGTCTAGCAATTAATTTGATGCGCTTAATTAGTGATTCGGCTAGTCCATTTTGTGTGTGGACATAAGGTACCGGATGCTCCACTTTGATGCCTAGTGACATACAATAATCATCAAAAGCTTTCGATGTAAATTCGCCGGCATTATCCATTCTAATGGTTTTAATTTGATAATCAGGAAATTGAGCTCGTAATTCAATAATTTTAGCAAGGAGCTTTGGAAAAGCCTGATTTCTAGTGGATAATAAACACACATATGTCCATCGAGTGGAAGCATCTATCAAGACCATAAAATATCGAAAAGGTCCCGAAATGGGATGAATAGGACCACATATATCACCTTGAATCCTATGAAGAAACATAGGAGATTCAATTCCAACTTTAGTACGTGAAGGTCTTAATATCAATTTTTCCTTTGCACAAGCATCACAAATAAATTCATTAAAAGAAGAGAGACTGCTGCTTGATATGGTATGCCCAATAGAGTTAGAAATAATCCGACGCATCATACTAAGCCCAGGATGACCCAATCGCTCACGCCATAATTTAAATAAATTTGGGTCTTTAAATTTTAAGCTCAACGCAACATGATTAATAGAAGGTCGAATGTAAGTATGGTTTAAGCCTGAGGAGAAAGAGGAAAGTTCTTCGACAATTTTCTTTTGACTTCCTTGTGAATGAGTCATAAGAAGATACTCTATATTATTTTCAGTCTTAGTTTCCAGATGAAAACCATTTGATCGAATATCTTTAAAACTAAGGAGTGTTCTTTGCGATTCAGGGTACAAAAGTGCATCATTAATTATTAATTCAGTACCCTTAGGAAGAGTAAGTAAAGCTCTGTCGGAGCCAACTATCATGATTTTATCATGAGCAATTGTAGAAACACTCCTTTTTTTTTCATTTAAAGTTTGAAAAAATTTCCTATCTTTCAAAATAGTGTGCGTAGTAGCACTGTCGACCAGACACAAAATTGCCTCTTTCTCCATTAGATGCAAACTAATGAACGGTTGTGGTACACTAAAAGAAAGGTAAAATATTATAAGCAAACATAACAATCATAACGTCTCAATCAAAACATGGTATAATAAGCAAAAACGAACCACAAATGTCTGATAGAACATAAAATAAAAAAAAATAAAAAAATGTTTAATAGCATGAAAACAGACCATCAATAAAATATCCAATATTTCCACCATTTCTTGTATATAATCTTCCTGTCATATACAATAAACATACTTATAATATCACTTGAATTTTAATAGCACTAAAGAGAATAAACAGAAATATTTTTCAAATTTTTCAAATAATGTCAATGAAACTATAATCTTGCAGATTATATAATCCTTCCTTTAATGCATATATATATATATATATATATATATATATTTAAACGAACATATAATAGTTCAATAATAACTAAATTTCACTTACATATATACATCTCATCGAAGATCATGTCAAGAAGTTTTCGAGTCCATATATACTCAATATATAAGCAAAACATAATCTAATGATCCCAATATACAAAATAGGCCGAAAACCCATGCGAGTTTTTCACATTATGCAGGCATTTAGTCAAACACAATGAGGACAAAATGAATTTCATACTGTACACCCAAGTGTATATGAACATGTAAGCCTTCAAATATTTAACATTTAGTTAATACTTTGTCCTTAATTTTTCATTTATCTGTAATAGTCGAAAATTGACTATTTCATTTTTAAGTCACACATAAGAAGTGCACAGACAATTGATGAGATTCACAACATTGAATAAAACACCATGAAAGCCACTAATTAATTTTAACAATCGAGATTTAATGGCACATTGAAATTAGCTTTCGGAACAATGGGCTTCGGGGATAAAAGACAAATTTTTGATTTGAGTGGAGGTTTGGTTTCAGAACCAAAGAAGTAGGCGGCCACTGAATAGAAATTCAAGCAGTGAGCATTATCACATCATACATCACACAGACGAATTCAAACCAAAACACAATTTAATAATAGAAAGGCAAAACCACGTCCCAACTATTTAATCTAAAATTCTTTTGGCATGAATTTTAGTGAGAATTAAGAAAATAAAAGGATCTAGAAAATACCTTGAAGGAAAAATACGATTTTTTCCTAGGGTAAAACCACAAATTAGAGCGTGCTGATAACGTATTGTAAATTAGAGTCTTCAATCTTTACCAAACATTCATCAATCCACACAAATAAAGAATAGAGAGAACGAGAGATAATTGAGCAAAAAAGTTTGTGATCTTTATTCATCGATATATTCCCTTTTTATAGGGTTTACAAGAGAGAAGCCTTAAAACCTAATTCTCCTAATTAATGGACTTCAGGCCCAATTGTATATTAGTAATGTCCACATTCATATATTTATAACAATATTGAGGTTAGTTTTTGAAGTCTAGGGTTTCAATCAGGAACCAAAAATGAAAAAGGGGAGAAATATGAAATTCAAAACACAATGACAATGGGCGAGGAAAGAGAAAAATATCAACACTAAGGGCAAAAAGGTAAATATTAGGTGTTATAAGCAACGTGTCAATACCAGAAGCAATGTGTGAGAAATAAAAAGTTATATTTTGCTACAGTGTTTCAAACTCCTTCTTATTAAATATAGAACATATATATATATATATATATACATATATATAATTGCTGGCAAGATTCAATAAATTTTATTCAGCCAGTAGTTAATAAAAATAGAACTTCATTTAATAAAAATTTTTATGATAATAAATTTTATTCAGTCAGCAATTAATAAAAATCTTTATGACTAATATTCGACAGTTACACAAGTAAAACCTTATTATCATTAATTTTTTATTCTGTAACAGTTTTACAAGATTTTAAATTTTATGAATATACAATATGAAATTATTTTACAGTTAATATTCCTATTATGTTTTATAGTTACAAAATAAAAAAACATTTATATGAATGTCAAATAATTCATATTTATATTATACATTTACATATACTCAAAATTTTAAAATGTAATACACTTTGTCTAATTTAAATTTTTAAATATCATATACGTACATATAATATATAAATTTTTGTTTTCATTTATGCATATGCACGAGATCGAATACTAGTTATAATTAACTTGCCAACTAATAATTAAATATTATCACTAACTACATACGAATTATTTTATAATACCCCCTAATTAATTACTTAGTTAATTGGTACATCACTCTCAGGATTGGATTATTTTGTAGTACTACCTCCTATTCTTTTGAATTGTCATTTTGGCTTTATTAACTATTAACAAAATAAATGTCGTTTTATATCTTTTGTACATATTTTTCCATTATTACCCTCATTTAGCTAATAAAATACACCACGTCTTTTCATATTCACTCTTTATTTTTTCTCAAAACATCATTCTCTATCTTCATTAAAGAGGGTTATTATTGGCAAAAAAAAAATATTCTTAATTACTGTGCAACTTCTTAAAACGACACTTATTATGAATAGGATGGAGTATAAGATAAGCAAATGACACCACATGAGTATTTAGTATTCCAAGATAGCATATTCTTTTTTCCAAATCAACTGAGCAGTCGCCATTAAATAATTGAAATTGTCACTTTTTATTGGAGGGTTAAGAGCATCTCCAATGGAAATTGTGTTGTATGACATGGAAAAGGGAAATTAAAAATTTTTGTCTCCAATGGTTAGTGTTAATTGTGGTGGTATTTGTGATGTGTAAAATTGTAATTGGTTAGGGAAGAGAGAGAAATTGGATAAATAAAATAATATATAGTAGAAGTTGTCTAGAAGGACTTCTACATCTAGAAAGGCTTTTAGACATTTTTAATGCCACGTAAGATTTTTTATACCATGTGGCAATAATGTAAAGCAATGGAACAACCATTGGAGATGCTCTAAGATTACAACTTTAATCACGCCACTACAACATGAATAAATTCCGATTTGAGAGGATTTCCATAAATTAAAGTTTTTTTTTTTAACTTTTAGGGCGTGTTTCTATACAAATATATTCGATCAAAATGAGTTTTTTTGTTAACCAGAGTTAATTTTGAATAAAGTTGTATGCTTAGTTGTTAGTGGATTTTGATTTATATTAAAATAATATTTAAAATAAAATAATTAAAGTTGATTTGATGTAAAAGTTTGGCAGAGATGATGTGAAGTGATAATTAATTAAAATTATATGTGTTGATGAATAATAAATAAAAGTTGATGTGATGTATAAGAATGATTGATTGGTATTTCTTAATTATATTGATAATATTGAAGATAATGGAGTAGAGTCAAAGTTTAATTAGATTTTGAGTATGAATGGAGAATGAATTGAGTATTTTCATATGCAAACACATTTTATTGTATGTCAAACTTGGAGCTTGCAGTGGGACTAATTCCGCTAAAAAAAATATTACAATTTAAAAATTTAAGGCATGGGAGGAATTCATTTAAGATTTTGAAAAGTTTAAAAAATTATTGTATGTTAAAATTTTCTAAATTTGTGTATGACTAACTATTTAGATCCTAAGAGATTATAAATAAAAAGAAAGATAAAGATTTAAAAATTGAATATATATAACAATTCAAACCTCTACATCATTAAGATAAAAAATATAATTGTTAAATCATCTATACCACATATAAGCATTTCTTCTATTATGATACTTGAAACTCCATCTATGTAAATTCAGTGTACTCTGTTGGTAGAGGAATATATGATTTTAACATGGTAAATCGAATAGTGGTAGCGTAAACCACTTCAACCAACTCGAAAAGCTGAATCTCCTTTCTGACTGGTTCAAAGACATGAAAGACAGTGTCAGGGGTTGTCTCGACGTAGAAACTTCGCCACTCAATTCAATAAATAGTGTGAGGAAGATGATGAACAATAAGAACTGTATATAACTTGTAAGTATATTAGAGTGTGTAGAGTGAGTGACCATACATCACTCATTTATATAAGAGTGTTATCTTGTTGCCCAAGAATGTCCGGTTGAGTTGTCCCAGTTTCCAAACTACATGTTCATATTCCTAGACTGTCAGAACTGCCAAATTCTGTGAGACAACGTGATTTTATCTACGTGTTCTTCTTATTTTAATAATATTTCACCCTATATATTATGTAGTGTGTTCACATTATGTCAATTCAGTAGGAGGTTTGTGTGACCAACTCGACTTCTATTGAAGCAGATGTCGATAAATATGACAAGTAATGTTAGGTAATTAAATTTGAACCCGAAAGATATTATTGGACCCAAAAAGTGCAATGAATTGAGTTTAAGATTATTTGGGAGTGGATGTTGACCTTTCCAAAAAGTGCAATGAATTGAGTTTAAGATTATTTTTAACAAAAGACAACTCTCTCTCTCTCATCTTTTTATCCCGTAGATCCCCTTTCCTCTTCGTCTTCATCCACTGATTCTGGTGCCTTCCCCCCCTCGGCGGGGCTCTCCGAGTTGTTCGGCGCGACGGCCCTGGGCCTTGCGGTCCGTTCCTTGGAGGATCGCCGGCAGGAGGAGCTTTTCTTCACTAGTGGAGGTGGCGCCAGACCCCGGAATAGGGTTTTTGTCGTGAATTCAGGTGCTAGGACGGGGTTGCGGGTGGCCGTTTTCCCGGTGTTTCCGCTGTGGCATTCCCCGGTGTTGGGTGGTGGCCTCGATTTTCCCCTTTTTGGGGGGAGTCGGGGTGGAGGTTCTGCATCTTTTCCACTGTGCTCTTTTTCTTCCTGGTGTTGGTTGGAGGGAACGACAGTCGAGGCCAGACTGAGGTCCGGGTTTTAGAGATCTTGGCCTTTTTATGGATTGTCCGGACTGGATTGGGGTCGTTGGTGTCGGACTTAGTTAGGCGTTCTATTACAGTTTTTTGGTCAGACGCGAGGGCTGTGGCTTGGTCAGTAGGTCTGTATGGATGGAGGTCCATTCACGTTGCCTTTTGTGTTGCTTGGAGTAGTTTATCTGCTGTGGGGAGGATTGTTTAGATGGTTTTAGTAGTGTGTTTTTATGTTTTTGTTGCGTTTTAGCTAGTTGGCTTGGATTTGTGTGTTGTGGTTCGGTTTGTTTGGGTTTTTTCTTTTTTTTCTCCTGTTGAGTGTGTGTTTGGTGTAATATTCTTCTATTGAAAGCTTTTGTTTCTTCTTCTTTAGGGAGTTGTCTAGTTGTGTATATGTTGTATGTTGACTCTAGGTTGCCGTTAGTGTCTACGTGTAGTCCTCTCTATAAGAGTCAGTTGTTCAACTTATTCGGCCATTGATTGTTTTCTTCAGCTGAATAGTTGTTCTCTAGTATCGGTTATATTATGAATATAAGTGATTCCTATCGTTCTATTAAAAATAAATCCAAGGATTGAGATTTTTTTAAAAAAAAAAATTAAATTCTTACGTGTCAAGTCATCAAAAAATAAAAAATGATTGGGGCTTGGTAGGAGTCTTATCACTTGGGAATTAATTTCCCAAGCAGGAAACTCGCGCCAGGGAGAAGGCTGAGAGAACACACACACCAACACAGATAGAAGAAAATGCACTGACAAAGAGGAACGCAAGGATGGAGAAGAAGACACAATCCGTACATGATAGAGATTATTAATTAAGGTTAAGATTTTTTATCCAATTCTGGGAATAATAATAATAATAATAATAATAATAATAATAATAATAATAATAATAATAATAATGCTTAAACGAATGCCATATCTGCATCACCGGGCTACTTGGCTGAGCACCTTTTCTCTTATCTTACGAGAGTTCATCTAGCTGGATATAGCCGAGCTACTCTTTTAGACCGACGTATCGAGCTGTTTTCTGGGTCTTATATCACTACCCCATTGGAATATTAAGGAAATCCAAAAGGTACAACTCCATTAAGGAGACAACCGCAAACACAAAACGAAACTCCAAAAAGGAGACTTAAACTCCATAAAGAAGACTAAATTCAGACAAAGTTGAACTAACAAAATGAAAAACAAAGAAAAATGCACACCTAATGTACAAATAAATTAAGACATCCCCTACACCTGACAGACCCGATACACGACCACCCGAATTAGCACACGAGCTACTCCTATTAGCACAGAGATCCAACAAGCAGCAAACTGAAACCTCAAACTTGCGGCCACTCGTGTTGCTAGACATGGCCAAAACCCGGGCCGGGTCGTTCGCCGGGCTCGAAAATAATGACCCTGAACCGGCACGGATCTATACTCGTGTCGGGTTCGTGTTCGGTCCGGGACGGGTCCGTTAAAAAAAAAATAGAAAAGGAGGGTCATTGACCCGGCCCGGCCCGGACCCGCGTGGGACGGGTTGTGAAATGTATGACCCTTACACGGCCTGTCTAAAATCTGGGCCGGTCCCGGACCCGTGGTTAACAGGTTTGAACGGGCTGGGTCTGTGCCGGGTTCGGGCCGGGTTGGCGGGCTGGGCGGCCCTTTGGCCATGTCTACGTGTCGCATAGACGGATCTGATGAAAAGTTGGTTCTCGATTCAGATCTAGACTTCAAAAAATCTTCCACACCAGGGAGGAGGGGAACTGCCACAAAGATCTCGAAAACGCAGTCGAGCAATACTCTTGAACACTACACTTGAAGAACACGAACCCAGACACACCGACGGGTCAGAGGACTCCAGACTCTGGGGCCTAGACGCTGTGACCGACGGCTCTTCCTTAACCGGGGAGATGGCAAATCGGCGAGCTCCAATCCCGAACAAATATCCGTAAGGCCTCGAAAGAGGCAGAAAGAAGAGCCCCCCAGCCCAGACTCAATGGAATTCGACTCTGGAGGCGCGGCGGCAGGTCGCCAGTGAATGAGGGTCAGAGAAAATCAAGGAAGACGACCGCAATTACAGTCGATTTTACTAAAGTCACAGCTCGATGAAATGACGGGGAGGAGCTAGGAGGGTGTGTAAACACAACATGGTTTTATTTGAGTGACGGCTACGTGAAATAAAATTGGAATTTTCGGGTTACCAAGTGAGTGTATCTAATAAATACTAGTTTTGTGTTAGTCTCATTCTCTAAAGTGTGTATGGATATTTGTAGTCTCCTAGTTTTGTTCTTTGTTTGTAGTTTTTATTGGGGTAGTGTCATTCAATTTCTTTGATCGCTTGTGTAATTTCGAAGCGAGATTTAGAGCATGTTTGTTTATAGAAATTTTTTGTTTTGTTTGGATTTTTTGGTTTGGTTTGGTTAATTTTAAAAAATGTAGTATAATTAAGTGTTAGTGGGTATATTAAAATAATATTTAAAATAAAATAATTAAAGTTGATTTGATGTAAAAGTAGAAGAGAAATGATTTGAAGTGATAGTTAGTTAAAATAATGTGAGTAGATGAATAAGGAATTAAGGTTGATGTGCTGTGTATAAATGATTGATTGATATTATTTAATTATATTGATAATATTGATGATAGTGGGTTGAGTTAAAGTTGAATTAAAAAAAAAATGGTTGAGTTAATATGTTGGAAATTTTTTAAAAATTTCTCTTATAAACAAATATGCTTTTAATTTGTGCAATAGATTCATGTTCTTATATTATATATCATCATTTGACGAAATAAAGAAAATCTTATACTACTAGTTAATGGAGTTACCGTTATGTTGTGTGAAAAAAATATATATTTGTATTATTAAATATTATAATTTTATTTATTCTTTTGATGTATATATATTTCAATAATATATTAATGTGGTTATGTAATAATAATTTGGCTTGCCTAATGAAAATCTACTTTTTCATAAACCCATACACATGTAAAAATGCCCAACTTTATTAGCACCGCTAAAACTAAGAGAGAATGCATAAAGTAGAGAAGAGAAAGATGTGTATTTTTCATTGCTCGTAATAGTGAGATTGCATCTAATATATAGACGTTGCAAAAGATCAAAACAAATCAAGATCAAATCAAATATCTAATTACCAAAATAACTATTACCAAATCAAGATCATATCAAACCAAAGATATCTTAACAAAATAACTAAAGCCTATCTGTTGTAAAAATTAATTATAAACGGCAGAATAAGAACGAGTTTCAACACATATACGTATTAAGAATTTGTAAATAGAAACCACAAACATCAACCACGGGAACGTGAGATGAAACCAGATTTCTATTAGTAAATAAATAAATTTATTATAAAATAACTGACAGTTCTATATTGTTATAGAATACGAATAGCCGAATCACAGAAAATTTGTTTGCCTTGAAGAAACAGACGCTCCGATACTGTGCAACGAGTACTACACCTCTTCTCCCAGGATAAGACGGCTCAAAGTGTGAAGACTGCACTATCTAACACACTCGCCTCGATCAAAATCTCAGTCGCCAAGAACCCTTAATTTTTCTAAGACTTGTAGAGGATGAAAGAGACTATGTATATATAAAGTGGTACTTTTCTTTTCTTTTTCTTGGTGTGTTCTCCCGTAGGCATGCATGCACACTATTTATAGTGTTTCTAATGCATGCTTGCATTCAATGAAGAGAAGTTCATTCTATGCCTTCATTAAAGCAAAAGTAAATGAAACATTGAGTTTCATCTCACTTCTCAAAACCGAACAAACAAAATGCTCGGTTATGCTTTTCATTGAATTTGGACATTTGCATTAAACACATTAAACACATCCTTTTATCTAAGGATTCCCACATACAATCCTCTTTTCACATGTAATGTTTATTACAACAATCCCCCACAAATCCTTAGATAATAAATATCAGGGTCATCATAAATTGCTTTCAGTAATGGTACCTTCCGGTTTGAACCACTACCTAAGTTATACAACTTCTGTCATCACTGAAAGGAATGGATCTAAGCCTTGAATTCATGTCGTGAGTGTAATGACGTTCATTAGTAACAACGACTTATAGGTTACGTTTTGATCTTCAGGGTTGACACATTAAGGCCAAATGTCACGATCCTGTTTCATGAGTATCTTCAAGGAATAACCCTTTCCCCTAGTCGCGGCCAAACAACTATACTCATTTAGTTGGGCGTCTCCAAAGATGCACTGCTTACATCTTGTTTATAAAACTCGACCCCATTCAGAGATAAACTCTTACTATACTTGCAGTTAGCACCACCTTCCAGGTATGCTAGGGAAAGAACTCATCATACTTTATATATCAAGTATCAGTCTTGTAATTTTAGGTGCACAATGAAACATTCAACAGCTTGTTTATACCACATTGAACCTTCCTTGTGGGATCTCCACTTAGAAGGTTGGGTTGCTACTGCAGATGTATCTCTTATGGGTTATTCAGTCTCATCCCTAACCTGGATTTTTGGACTAAGGATAGATCAAGTCCTTTAGTCAAAGGATCAGCAAAGTTGTCTTTAGAATTAACAAAGTCAACGGCCATAACCTTATCAGACACTAATTCCCTTATAGACTTTAGTCTAACTTGGATGTGTCTCTTTGTTTTCTGATTGAACTTTTGACTTCTTTCTATTGTGGTTTGACTATCACCATGCACTGGTATCGGAGGTAAAGGCTTATTTACAATGGGTAGTTGCATCAACAGCCCATACGACCATTCCGACTCCATTCCAGTCGTGTCCAATGCACATAACTCAGCCTCCAAAGTAGACCGTGTTACCAAAGTCTGTTTGGTAGACTTCCAGGAGATAGCGCCTCCACCCAAGGTAAACACATACCCTGTACATCCGTTAGTTCCGGAACTTTTAGCTATCCAGCTAGCATCACTATATCCCTCAAGTACACCAGGGAACTTGCTATAGTGTATAGCTAGTGATATTGTGCCTTTAAGATACCGAAGTACCCTATCCAATAGGAAAACTTGTATATCTTGCCAGCTTTGACACAGAAAATGAAATATCTGGTCTCGTGCCATTAGCTAAATATTGCAAGCTTCCAATAATTTGAGAATATCTCAATTGAGCCATAGAAACACCACTTTCATTTTTGAAAAGAGCCACAGATGGATCATATGGAGTTTTAGCAATTCTACAATCTTTATAACCATATTTCTCAATTATTTTCTCAACATAATAAGATTGAGAAATGGCTATACCTTTAGTTAAACGAATCCACTTAAAGCCAAGAATTACATTTGCCTCTCTCATATCCTTCATTTCAAATTTACTCTTTAGAAATGATTTAGTCTCTGTAATTATTTCATAAGCAGATCCTATTAGCAGAATATCATCCATGTATAGACATAAGATTATATAATTATCACCTTTAACCTTAAAGTATATGCACTTATCATTATCATTTATCACAAAGTTGAATGATAAAATGGTTTTATCAAACTTTTCATGCTATTGTTTAGGTGCTTGTTTCAAACCATAAAGAGATTTAACAAGCTTGCAGACTTTATGCTCATTACGAGGAGCTATAAATCCCTCAGGTTGATCCATGTATATTTCTTCATCAAGATCTCCATGTAAAATAGTAGTTTTTACATCCATCTGATGAATATGAAGATTATACACAGAAGCCAAGGATATGAGCACACGAATGGTAGTTAAACGAGCAACAGGTGAATAGGTATCGAAATAATCTATTCTCTCTTTCTGTTTAAATCCTTTGGCAACCAATCTGGCCTTAAACTTAGCAATGGTTCCATCAGAATTAAATTTCTTTTTGAAAATCGATTTACAACCAATTGTATTACACCCGGGAGGTAGTTCAACTAACTCCCATGTCCCATTAGAGACAATAGAGCCAGTTTCACTTTTGATAGCTACTTTTCAATGCTTAGCTTCTGATGAAGTCATAGCATCTTTGAAAGTTATTGGCTTGTCCTCGATATTGTAAGTGATAAAATCACTTCCAAAATCCTTAACGACCCTAGCTCGTTTACTCCGTTTGGGTTCATCCAATTCTATTTGTACAGGATCCAAACAACTTGGACTAACCCCCACATTTGTAATCTTTTCCACATGTTCAGGAATTGATGATGATGTAAGAGTCGCATCCAAGACATCATTTTGGGGTATTCCCGTTTTCATGGAAAAACATCCTCAAAGAATGTAGCATCACGGAGTTCAACAATTGTGTTTTTACATCCATGCCAACAATTTCTGATTTAACAACCAAAAATCTGAGAGCATAGCTAGTTTCCACATAGCCCAAAAAGACTGCATCAATAGTTTTAGGTCCTAGCTTTTTCCTTTTGTGCTCAGGTACTAAAACTTTTTCAAGACAGCCCCACACACGAAAGTACTTTAAGCTAGGTTTTCTACCTTTCCATGATTCAAATGGAGTTACTTCATTGTGTTTCAAAGGGACTCTATTCAGAATATGGCAAGACGTATTCAAAGCCTCTCCCCACATGTATTTAGGGAATCCAGAATTGAACAAAAGACTATTGATCATATCTTTAAATGTTATGTTTTTTCGTTCTGCAACCCCATTAGACTGAGGAGAATATGGAGGAGTTTCTTCATGAATTATGTCAAAATTTCGACAATATTCACCAAAGGGGTTAAATTCATATTCTCCACCTCTGTCTGATCTTAACCTTTTAAGTTTCTTACCAGTTTGTGTTTCAGCTTCATTTTGAAAAATAATAAATTTCTCAAGTGCTTCATCCTCATGTTTAATCAGATAAACATAACAATACTTACTATAATCATCTATAAAAGTGATAAAGTATCTTTTAAGGTATTTAGTCACAATCCCATTGAACTCACAAATATCAGTGTGTACTAAATCAAGTAACTCAGAATGCCTTTCTATCGACTGATAAGGCTTTCTTACTTGTTTTGCTTCAACACATAATTGACATTTGTGATTACGTTCAACATCGTGTTTTGGAATTAAATTAAGATTCATCATTCTCTTAATAGAACCATAATTTAAATGACCCAAACGTTTATGCCATACAGAGGAACTTTCTGTAACATTCATAACAATAGAATCTGCAAAATCAAATTTATTACCAGAACCAGCATATTCAACACGAATTTTAAATAGACCATCAGACAAATAGTCCTTGCCAATAAATAAATTATAATGTTGAATTACAACTTTATTCAATTTAAACGAAAGCTCATAACCTTCTTGGACTAATATAGAACCACTCCCAAGCACCTTGGCCGCACTTGAGTTTCCCATCGCTACGGATTTTTCATTAATTGGCTGATAAGACACAAAAAGCAATTTATCAGCACAAATGTGCACATTTGCTCCAGTATCTATTAACCAATCAAAGGGTTCATAGACATTCAAAAGCTCAGGTTGTAAAGAAACAAACCCGTCAATAGTTGTCTCTGGAGAGCTAGCATTGCTAGGTTCCCCAACAACCATATTCGCCACAGGCTGTTCAGCGAGTCCAGGTTTGACCTTAGCTTTATTCGTCGGACAATCTTTAATCTAATGTCCAACCTGCCCACAGTTCCAACATGGTTTGTTTGCTTTGGGCTTCTTATTTTTTAGCCTTAACCTTGTCTTTACTGGCCACTTTGACATTTGCATGGTTCACTTTTCTTTTTCCCATTATCATATTAGCCTTAGGTTCAAATGGCATATTATGAACTTCTTTTCGATGTTCTTCTTCTATGTTGATTGATATCATTAAATCATCCAAGGTCAATTTTCCTTTTTGATGCTTCAACGACATTCCAAAACTTTCCCAAGACTTTGGAAATTTATCAATAATTGACATAACCAAAAACTTTTCAGGGAGTTTTATATCAGCATCAGCAAGGGAATGTTCCAAGTTGATCAATTCATGTGTCTGCTCAGATACAGGTTTTCCTTTAGCCATCTGATATTTTAGGAACTTAGAAACAGAATACTTTTCGAGACCTTGCTCTTCAATATTATATTTCTTGTCCAACTCATCCCACAACGACTTTGCAGTGTACGAATCAGAACAATAAACATCAAAGAGCGTATTTGATAAAGCTGACAAAATAGATCCTCGACCTATTTGATCTCTTTCGTTCCACTGAGCAATTTCAGTTGTTTTTGGATCATTATCAGTTGGTTCAGGCCTAGCCACCTGAATTATCGTCAAAAGTCCTTTCATCGTAAGCCAAATTTTTATTCGTTGTTGCCAACGTTTGAAAAATTGCCCCGAAGATTTTTTCGGTAAGCCGGATAAATCGACTTTTGAATTCAATATAGCATTAATTGATATGGTGCCAGAACCACTTACCATAATGATAAATTGAAAAGAAAAAAAAACAGTAAAATAAATACGTATAACACTTTTGAAAAACTCGTTTTAATCACAAAATCTGTTTCTTCAAGATTGTAGTAAAAAAAAAAAAAATTATAAACGGCGGATTAAGAACGAGTTTCAACACATATACGTATTAAGAATTTGTAAATAGAAACCACAAACATCAACCACGGGAACGTGAGATGAAACTAGATTTCTATTAGTAAGTAAATAAATTTATTATAAAAATAAAAAGTTAACTGGCAGTTCTATATTGTTATAGAACACGAATAGCCGAATCACAGAAAATCTGTTTGCCTTGAAGAAACAGACGCCCCAATACTGTTGTTGTAGCAAATTTTGTTTTATATTTTTCCGAGCACCGAGTTAAAAACTCGTTTCCCGGGTCGATCTCAAGGACTGGTCAATCGAACTATATTATGTGTAATTCAATTTCTTTTATATATATAATAATGCAGAAAATTAATCCAGATTTTTGCTTGATTACAACTAGAAATTTACATAACATTACAGAAACAGAAGAAAGACATTAAATAATAGAAAGTCAACTGGAAAAGTAAAACAGTAAATAACAGAAATAATTTACAATATTAGTAATAATAGTAATAATAATATTAATAATAATAATAATAATAATAATAATAATAATAATAATAATAATAATAGTAGTAGTAATAATAGTATATAAACAGAAAGTAAATTGCAGAAAGTAAAGTGCAGAAAGTAAAGTGCAGAAAGTAAATTACAGTAATAATAGTAATAATAATACTAATAATAATAATAATAATATTTCTATATATATATAT
>BKCP01005594.1:436086-449508 GCA_008636005.1 Striga asiatica | reverse complement strand
GATTGTTTAGGTTTGGTTGAACAATTGAGCTTTTGTTTTTTATATTACAAATTTAGAATGTTATTGAAGCTTCAATGCCAAAATGATCTATTGTTAATTATTAATTATGTAATTGGTAATATAATACTAATATAAAATATAATAATAATGTATAATATATGTGTATATATATAATATTTTGTACGAAAAAAATAAAACGAGACGGTTCGGGACAAAAATATTCAAAAACGATACCGACATTGTTTTGGACAAAAATAAGGAAAACCTTTTCGTAACTTTATTTTTCGGAAGGGGCAAAAATCCAATTTTGCTCTGCTAACTTGTCCATTGTCCACTTTTAGTACATTATCTTTCCCCTCATAAAAAATTGTCCATTATGTTATACTTTTCATCAGTTTTAGTACACTAATCTCGTGGCCCGGGATTACGAGATGCCAAATCTGGTTTTATCCTACCACGTCAATATCTTATCACTTCACGTAGTTCCAATCCTGGTACACATCATCTTGTAATCCCGCCAACTGAAGTAGCGTACTAAAACTGATGAAAAATGCAACATAATGAACTATTTTTTATGAGGGGAAATATAGTGTACCAAAAGTGAACAATGGACAAATTAACGGACCAAAATTGGATTTTCTCCTTTCAGAATGAGACCATTTCGGTCCGGTTCAATTCGAAAAAATTCGATTTTTTTCATACCCCTAGACAATCGTACAGAAAATTGCCCGTGTAATATTAATATTCCACAGTTTTGTTATGGTGGGACATGCTTGATTAGATATGGAATTTTTAAATAAAAGTTGGGGCTGATAATTACATAAGTTGGGGATAATAATTACATAAAGGATTGTTAATCTTACCCTATAATTTGATGTTTCTAATAACAAAAAACAATTGCAGTAGTCATATGATTATTTTAATGTGGTGTGATGCCTACTTATGTATTGAGCTTTATTTAATTTAGAAAATTGTAAATTAGATGACAAATAAATTTCGTAGTAGTTGTTACAAATGAAATGTTGAATAGCGTAAACAAGCATTAAGTCAAGGGCATACTTGTAGTCAAAGAGAATTGTATAAATTTAGGCTGCCCTTGGATTAAAAAAATGTGCAATTGAAATTTATTTCATTAATTTTTTTTTTTAAATGTTGTTACACCAAAAAAAATGTGTAATAAAAAAGACAATAGGGCCCACATACAAATTTTAGCCTAAAGGCGGGGTGCGAGGATGTCGGGGTTGGCAGCGGGTCAACGGGACAGTGTGCGGCAGTGATAGGAGCGCGTGGGATGCAGCAGATCGCGTCGTTGCGGTGTTGCGCGGTCGATAGTGGTCGGGCGCTCGAACGTCGGTCGGGTGCTCGATTACCTTAAGGACTTTTCTTGATTTACCTAACATCTCTAGAGCTCCATTGTTGGGAAAGAGACTATATATTTCTATGTTTATTATATCTTGGAAGCTAGAGAAGTGGTGTATTTATAGGTTTCAATAGGGACCTATGGAGACATTAAATTGGGGTTATTGTATTTTGGGCCTAACTGGGGACCAAGCCCTCCTAAGCCAACAACAAATATACAGTCATTTCACTAAAGTAGTATTTTAATTCCCAAATTACGATTTGAGCTCCACTTCTAAATTACCCGAATTACTTCCCCATGTTTAAGATATAATATCCGTCAATTTATTTAATTACTGATAATTAAATTAATCAACTTCTTCGTCCGAAGCTAGCACCGTTCAATGCATTATTATTATGTCGGATTTTAATCCACCTGCTGGATTTTGCTTAATAATCCTTCTGAGCTCACTTCGGAGACATAATCAAACCTCATTTTTTTTTTTTTGTGAAGTGCACGGTGCCCGTAAGTATTATAACAGAGCATCATGTCATGTAGGAGTCACTACCCAAAACAGACAGTTATTGGTCCATAACTCATATACAATAAACCTCATTTTGCTGAATCAAAGTAGTGAGTACTACATACATGGGTATGTTTATGTCTTACGTGTTAAAAGAACAATTAACCGAGACCTAGTTTGTTTAAGTCGATCAATATAACACGAACTGCTTCTCTCTAGGATCCATCCAATGCACCAATGTGTACTAGTGTGACTATTCAATCAAGACGCACTATACCATCCACACAATCGTTTCGATGGCATGTTCGATCTTCATTAGGTTGTGAACCAAATTCATTATGTTTCGCAAGTTTCCAATAAATGATCTTCTGTCCATCTGAGATGAACCATTTATCTATATGCAAAGCAATAGAACATAGAACTATATTTAATCAAACATGAAATCTCTTTCAATATAAATAGTGTGAATAACATCTAAAGTCAAACTTTCAGTATACACACTAACAACTCGGACTCCTGGAATCAACATAAAACTTGAAAATTCATCGAATAGTTTATGACCTATGGAATCTTTCCCTGGACTTGGGCAATAGAATACTATTTTTTCAAGGCATAACTCATCGTGTAGTTCAGAGAATGTGCAATTTCTGGCCACAAGGAATTAAACACAAGGAGTCGGTGTATGTCTGCCTTCTCACGACATTTCTTGAAAAACACTCGGTAGCAAGCATCTTCCCCACCCTCAGTCCACTCCACTCCACGCCACGGAAGTGGATCGTGATATGCTTATTCCATTAAATCCTATTTTTTTTCGCAGACTCGCCAAGTTTTTTTTTTTTTTTTTTTTTTTTTGTGATCGGAATATAAGGATTTTGCTCTTGCTAGGGGTTTTTATATATGTTTTTTGTTTCGACAAGTGAAAGGTTAGCAATTAAATGTTACAATTAATGAGTAGTAATAATGGTTGTATATATACATTGATACTAATGTAGGCGCATGCCATTTGTCTAAGTTTTTTACGTGAAAAATCAGATAATTAGTGTGGTGCGTAAACTATGCGAATAATATGCGGAAAATTTTCATCGGATATGCAATTCATGGTATGGATCAGCGTAAAAATAGCGGATAGTTATATATTATGCGACATTCGATTTGGATGTGCGGTTCTTGAATATGCAAAAATGATTCTCATAATCGTTATTTATACGACGTTATAGATTGGATGTGCGATTCGTAAATTATGCGAACATTTGTTGCATAATCATAAAATGTGCGGCGTTCTGATTCTTGAATATGCGAAACGTTATCGCATATGGTAAATTATAAAATGTAACAGTTCAGATCCATCATAGATCCATTTGGATATTTTGATTTGAATATGCGATTCAACGCATACAGTATTCAAGAATCGCATAATCATTGTTTCGGATAATTGCTAACCATTCTATATTTCGATTTGCATATGCGATTATTAAATATTAACGCATATGTCCATTAATGTAAATTATAATGAATTTATTTTAGTAATAACTATTATATGAAAGAATAATTAATAAGATATAATTATATTTAATTAGTATAAAATATAGCAATTTAACCATAATTAATTAAAAAATTAGGCAGAGAAATTTTGTCATTTGTATTAATTTGATGGCCTGAAATTATATATAGATATAAAAAAGGGAGTGGACAAAAATAAAAAGCACGTATTATGAGAATACGTTTTACAAATGTAAAACGTATTCTCGTAATACATTTGACTATAAAATCTTATATTACGTAATAAAACATATTCACATAATACGTTTTAAAAAAAAATAATAAATAAAACGTATTTTGGTTATACGTTTTACAAATAATTAAGAACTAAATAAATAGTTAAAAACTAAAACGTATTATCAAAATACGTATTAATTCTTAATTATTTATAAAATGTATAACCAAAATACGTAAGAAATAAAACATAAAACGTATTTTGATAATACGTTTTAAATTTTTAAAATTTTTAAAATTAATGAATAAGAAAATTAATATATAGTATGTGTTTTGTGTTTTGGGCTCGTTTGAGCTCGTCTGGACTCGTCTTAACTCGGAAATGAGTTCCGTTTTTTCCTATACGTAGCTAACGAACTCCTCTATTCAATGATGCATGCATGAACCAATTATTATTGAAATCATATTCTCCCAAAGCTCTTGACCTACACATTAAACGTGTTTCGCGCGACTTTGCTTTTTGGGCCCGTTCGGACTCGTCCAAACTCGAAATTGATTTTTGCTTCTTCTTATATGTCGCCAACGAATCCATCTACACAACCATGATTGCCCAGTCAATTTTCGGGCTAAATCTATTCCTCACGGGATAAATACTTACCAAATAACCCATTATATAAATAGATGGTCCACGGAGGATTTGTTAATAGGTGATTTGTTAATTATTTAACCCCGTGAAGAATAGATTTAACCCAAAAATTGAACGGGCAATCATGGTTATGTAGATGGGTTCGTTGGCGACATATAAAAAGAAGTGAAAATCAATTTCGAGTTTGGACGAGTCCGAACGGACCCAAAAAGCAAAGTCGCGTGAAACACGTTTAGTGTGTAAGTCAAGAGCTTTGAGAGAATATGATTTCAAGAATAATTTGGTCATGCATACATTACTGAATAGAAGGGTTCGTTAGCTACGTATAGGAAAAAACAAAACTCAATTCCGAGCTTAGACGAGTCCGAACGGGCGTTGTTGTCGTTCGCGATCACGGCGTCTTCTACCTCCACCAATGTTGGCAGCGAGTTGATGTCTCGCCCTGTGTGACTGTGTACTTTGGGATGAGACATAGTCCTTCTCGGATAGAACTTGACTGGACGACGCCCCTGTGTGACCTCTTGGCTTCCAACAGTCAGAGAACTATAAGCAATGTTGTAGGGCTGTTGGTCAGATAACTATAGGCAATGTTGTAGGACTGTTGGAATGGGGCCTGCGCCCATGGAGGGAGTGTAGAAAATGTCTTCAATATTCGCTAACGAGTTATAAACCCCTCCAAGGCTTGAGTTTTAAAATAAAATTCAAAGTAATTATTATGAAACATTATGAAAATATTAAAAAAAAACCATAAATTTTGAACACTTACATCGCACTTCTCCCGTCCGGCAACTGTCTGATAGCCGTCGTCCTGTTGAACCACCGTGTACTTGGTAGGGTCACTGATGAGTCTCACATTCATAGTGTAAAACCAATCAATATAACCCTCCTCAGCCTGTAGGAAGTGATCCACAGGGGTATCTTGGAGGACATTTTGTTCTCTTTCATCGACTCAGCCCTTGGTAAGCTGTGAATGAAAGGCGGCCCGATCACCAAATGTCCACCCAGTCATTCCACGACCTCTGTGGTGTGTCTCCCATTTTTGCCCACCACTAATCATCGGATTTTGGGGATAGACTGCTGACACCCAAACTAACGGAGAAGCTTATCAGACAAGTGGACTTCACGTATGTTCCAACAGAAGATCCACCCCCTATACATCCAAATATGTTGATCTTTTGTGCACTCATCCTGGATAGTACCATCCTCCAGGTACTGTTCATAGGGCACCCAATCGAAGTTGTAGAATCTTTGACAACCTTTGTTGAAGTGATATTAAAAGGAAGGATACTTCTCACCTCTATATCAAAACATTTGGCAGCCATTAAAAGGTTATCAAAGAAAATGATGCTAGTTCCTCCATACAGTAAGTTGATCTTTTGTTTTCCCAACTCTCTCACCAGTTGACTTACAACATGGATATTATGAGGGAAATTGACAAGTTTAGGACCACCAAGAACACATATGGTTTTTATAGGTTGAAGAACCTTAGTAGCTTGAGAAGATTCAGAAACCTCCATTTGAAGTGGAGAGATACTTGATCATAAGGAATGATCGGCTTATTTAAAGAGAAAGTTTAGGAAGAGATAAATATTATATTGTTGCACTCGGACGCTCGAACTCGGCAAATTAACTCCTGCTTTCTCAAAAGCACTCTCGCTAATGCTCGGCCCGCTTAACGAGGGCCGACGGGGTACCCGAAGTCGCCGCATGAAATGAAGCTTGCTGGTAATGACGGAATAGAAAAAAATATTTGTTGTCCGTTTTCTTCCCGGCAAACTTCGAAATACTCGATAAATGGCTCGAATGACATCGTGCCAGAACGGTCTACACGTCCCGGCTTCTTTTTCGGTAAAGCGAAATGTAACGCGACCCTGCGGGGCCCACAAAAGCGGCAATTACTTGTCGAAAAAAATGAAAGAATGGGTGATTTGTTAATTATTTAGTCCGTGAGGAATAGAAGTAGCCCGAGAATTGACCGGAAAATCATGGTTGTGTAGAAGGGTTCATTGGCGACATATAGGAAGAAGCAAAAATCAATTTCGAGCTTGGACGAATTCGAACGGGCCCAAAAAGCAAAGTCGCGCGAAACACGTTTAATGTCTAGGTCAAGAGCTTTGGGAGAATATGATTTCAAGAATAATTTGGCCACGCAAGTATCGTTGAATAGAGAGGTTCGTTAGCTATGTATAGAAAAAAAGGAAATTCAATTTCGAGTTCAGACGAGCCCAAACGAGCTCGAAACACAAAATACATACTACATATTAATTTTTTTATTAATTTTAAAATATAAAAGACGTATTAACAAAATACGTTTTATTTATTAATTTTTTTTCCTCCAGTTTTTTCAATTGTTTAAAAAAATAACATTTTACAAATATAATTTTAAAATGTTATCAAAATACATTTTTTTAAAATATTTTAATTTAAAAAACATATTATGAGAATACTTGTTTTTTATATTTATCCATAATTTTTTTTTCTTTTTTATTTTTGTCCAATTAATTTTGTTGTTTGTTATATATATAAACTACCCAATTCTAATGGCTACTTTTAATTTTATATTTTCGCTTTCAATCACTTAGTTATGGTAACTTTTGGCTTTATTATCAACCAATTAATTTCCAGATTTCGAAAAGTAAAGTGTGTAAGCATTTTCTAAACAATTATAAATTTAACATCAATATAAAATAGTATATGGATGTCTTTATAAGTAAATTTACTTGTTAAAAGCAAGTACATAAAAAAATTGCATTTTTTAAATATTTATAAGTTTAACATCAATATAAAAGTATATAGATGTCTTTATAAGTAAACTTACTTGTTACAAAGCTAAGTTACAAACAATTAATTTTATCAAATATTTTTCCAAACTATTAATATAATCCACTAATCAAAATAACAATCTACTAATCAAAACAATTTAGCATAGTCCGCTGAAACTTNGGGCCCCATTATTTCATTTTCCTTGGGCTGTAATAATTTAGCACCTACACGTATAGTATTATATATACTCCTATATATTATAAAGATATATTATATAATCATCAGTTATTAAAATAATTTCACACAATGACATAATTATAATCCAATTTTCACAACTTTCAATCACTTATGTAACTCGAGGTCAGACCCAACACTTCCACATCCACACCACTGGACAATTAATAAAGATAAATAAAAATTTAAAATAGAGAGAGAGCGCAATAAAGTATAATAATTAAATAAATAAATCCACTAAAAGACAAATGGGACCCTCACATTTCTCGGAAGTTCCGTGACCCTGATCTGACCCCAGTTCATTTTCCTAAATCTCGTCATTCTCAGCCGTCGGATTAATCACATTCAACGGTTCATATCCATCACAGATCTCCACGAACCCCACCAAACCTATCGCCTCCGGCTGCCAGCTAGGACATTTTCATTTTTTAAATTCAGGACCCCTCCACGTGGCCATTCAATCTGACGGCCACGATCTATCACCACACCTGCAGACTGCATCTTAACCGTCCAATTTGGGGCCCACGTCCGCGACTACGGCAATTAAATAATTGGTAAAACTGTCCTTTTCATAAGACTATAGTAATACTTAATTGGGTTTCATTAATGACTAATTATTTATTCTTTTATTTTTTTCCGCTCCGATTTTTTTATCAATTGTAAGGGATTGATTGAGTAATATTATTATATATTCATATCCCTATTTAAGAATTGAATTAAATCTATACTTATATTAAAAACTATACATATCAGATTTAATATAAAGAAAAGTCAACAACATTTATTATATTACTATTTCCGTATTATACAATCATACTTATATAAAAGGAGATTCTATTTACTGCATTTACTATTCAAAAAAATCAATTGCATTAAATGCCATTACTATTTTGATATTATAATATTTTATTTATTTAATTGATTTATTTATTTATTTTATTTTAAAAAGATAAGTATAATAAAAATATTTTAATAATAAAAAAATCAAATACCAAATAAAAATGTACACTTTGACTTATTTGATTATATTTGGTATTTGATTATACCAAATATATTCCTATTTAGTATATACATTAAATACTTACTAAAGTATTTATTTGTTTTATTTGTCAAAGTTAAGTATAGATTTGTTTATATTATCAAATCATAAAAAAATATTAAATCCATATTGTAAAAAAAAAATCATAAATTTTATAACAACTCTACTACACTATTTAACAATATTTCTTTTTTATTATATAATAAAATAATAATTAAATATTATATGGTGAACAACAATAAGTAAAACTGTTACTTTCTCTTATATCAAAGGATAAATTTATATGCTAAAATTAAATTTTTATTAGTATAAATGTTTTAGTGAGATAATATATTAATTATTTTACAAGCTAGAACTAACATGCCCATATTTAATGTTTTAAAAGATGTAGAAAAAAAACTTATAATAACTCTATTGTTTTTTAGACTTAAACGTTGATTAAAAGAGGTAAAAATTCCTAATTTTTTAGACTTAAACGTTGATTAACACCATAGATTGAGAGTTTATATTTAGTAAAATTCCTAATTGTAATAAAAAAAATGAATTTTTGCTATATTTTAGAATATCTTTAAATTCATTATGAAAAAAAAAAGAAAAAAACTACAATGAAAAAAGCAAGTCAGCTATATATCGATTTGTTGTACTCTTCAAATCACATTCACAATTTGGCTACAAGAAAAGGAAAGAAAACTCATTGATTATAATATTATTTTGTCAGTAGTCTTAATGTACAAGAGACTTTAAGACTCACTTGAATATTATAAAATTTTTATTAAACATTGTACAATTTTCTTGCATATTATAAATTTTTATTGAATATTGCATCTTAAAATATAATATTCTCCAAATAAATATATATCGTGCTTTGCACAGGTCACGTACTATATATATGCCGTACATTTTTCTTTATTCATGTATATAATTATAAGCCTGGATAAATAGCCTTAAAATTGTGTACCTTGTGTATCGCACGGGCTCTGTACTAGTTAATAGTAAAAATTTTATTGAACATTGTACAATTTTCTTGCGTATTATAAACTTTTATTGAATATTGCATCTTATAATATAATATTCTCCAAATAAATATATATCGTGCTTTGCACTGGTCACGTACTATATATATGCCGTACATTTTTCTTTATTTATGTATATAATTATAAGTCTGGATAAATAGCCTTAAAATTGTGTAACTCGTGCGTCGCACGGGCTGTGAATTAGTTAATAGTAAGGGCCGTAATTATTGTTCCGGTTGGGGAAAAAAATGAAGTGTGTGTTTGAATTGAATTATTTATCAGCGTTGGGTGGAATTAAATATTTTTGCATAGGAAAAATGGTCCATATGGAAACCGAAAAAGGAAATTTGACCGGGGCTTTTGCGATATTTTCTGCGGTCACCTAGCTAGACTCCTTGTGATTCACCCATTGCAACCGGCTATACCCGGTTAAGCCCCACACCCCATCTCAAGTTCTCAACATTTTTGCTTGGTCTTATGTGTCATGTGTGTACATTTGACAAAGGCTCAATATTTCTCATATTTCACAATTTATTGTGATAAAAGTGTGTGTTTCTATTATGAGATGGCATATTTTATTTTATGTTTGTAATTATAATTTATGCTTATAAGATGCTATAATTTATCAAACATTTATATTAAAAATGCATATTTAAGCTATACGATATCATAATTGGTTAAACATATTTAATAAAAATGTATATTTATGATATGAGTTGTCATGCTTTGTTTAACTGCATTTAAATTTAATTTTGAACTGGATAGATATATTGAAAAAAGTAAAGTATGATTGCAGCCATACTTTTATTTTAAATGGTATTTATGATAAAAATTTATATTTTTATCTTCTTTACTTTTTTTTACTAGTTTAACTTAATTGCCATTATCTTGTGCCCAAAAAATGGAAAATAAAAGACTGTGGACATTATCTTGTTGGAATTAGATCACAAAATGTGGTGCATTCTTTACATTGATTTAACTAATTATTATTTATTTTTCTTAAATAAACATGCATTTGAGTTCTGTACTACAATTTTTTTATTACAGAAATTATAGGATGGAATTTAAAATTATTTATTTTTCTTAAATAACATGCATTTGAGTTCTGTACTACAATTTTTTTCATTACAGAAATTATAGGATGGAATTTAAAATAAATAATCATTGACATGACATTGCATATCTTGGGGTTTAGAAAATTTTACGGCTTGTTGTAGCAAATTCTAGTCTACCTTTAATTGGATCATTTTTCTTATTAATACCCACGTTAAAATTATGGTGCATCATATCCATTTCTACTTTTACAATAAATAATAATGGAATTCAGTTGCAAATTGCAATAAACCCGTTCAAATTTATAATCCAACAATAAATTATTATTATTATTATTGTACTAAAAGGACTACACACTTAGTGTCGTATAGCAAATGGCTTCTTTAAATTAGTAATTATCATTTCTTTTTAAAAAATGCACCAACATTAAAACATGGCCGCTTAACGAGAAAAGGAAAACTGACACGTAGACGGGTCAACGTGGTCTTAGCTCCCATCGACGGCTCGCAACGCCGCCACGGTGGCAGAAGTAGATCCTCAGCGGTCCGATGGGAAGCGGAATGGACGGCGGAGATCGATTCGCGTGACAGAAGCGATCGCATTTGAGGTTTCCACGAGGGCTTTTCTGTGTGTGTGAAAATAAGCGATGAGATAAATATATGAAAATGGAAAAAGGGTATTCATTTAAAGTGGCACAGATAGAGAGAGAGAGGAGATAGAGAGTTTAGAGAGAGAAAGAGAGAGCAAGAGGAAACCTCAAGTGGGGGAGAGAGAGAAGCTGAGATAGAAATTGGGGAGAAGGGAGAAGGGCGAAGGAGGGGCATTTCTGAAAAGATCTCAAGCAGAGATTTTTTTCCTTATCCGGTGAATCTTGAATTTGTCTCCGGCGATTCTTGTTGTTTTCCGGCGAGATATGCTCCGGCGACCGGCCTCTGATGAGACGTCGGATTAAATTTCAGCATCTGTGTGGTCGAGCTCGAGTTCAGATTCTGAAGCGCGTGAAGGTCAGTGATGGACAGAAACAGAGAATCCAGGAGAGCTAGCATCGTCGGCTCCAATGGCTTCAATCGGAGAAGGCACAGAACTAACAGCGTTAGAGACTCTCCAGGTTTGATGATGAAGATGGAGATTTAATTTAACCAGATCTGATTTTGCTTTTATCTCTTTTTGTTGTATGATTAAGATTTGAGCTTGCTGTTCTGATTTTGCTCAATTTTCGCCCTCTTATTTTGTTTGGTTTTGTGTTTGCAGATGAAGATGGGGGAGTGGAATTACAGGAATCTGTGAGGCTGAGGGAGAGAGTGAAGAAAGATCGAGATCGAGATCGGGAGAGGGAGAGAGACAGGGAGAGGGAAAGAGATAGGGAGAGAGAAAGAGAAAGGGAAAGAGATTTGAGAGAGCGGTCCAGTCGGAGTAAAAGGAGGAGAGCCGAAAGACTGGCGAGCAACAGAGATGACACCGGCGGAGATGAGACCTCCGACGAGAGCCTCAACGACGACGAGGACGAGGAATACGAAGATAACGTCGGCGTCAGGATGCTCTCTCCGGCGGTGGGTTCCGTTTCCAACCACCACAACCACCTCGTTCACGGTGGAGGCCACCATCATAGTCAGAGCAGTAGCTTTAGTCAACCACAACAGCACAACAGTAACAGCACTAGCAATATTGTAAGTAACAGCAGCCACCATCTTCAGCACAGGAAAACCTTCCCTCCAAGCTCTTCTTCTTCAGCCAAGGTTCTGAGGGCGCCGCCTGTTTGGAAATCCGGCGACGAGATGATAGGAGTCTCCGTTCCCAGAAAAGCTCGTTCTGGTAAGGAAACAAGATTTTATCTGCTGGTTTGTTCTTTTCATGGATTTTCTGTGAATCTTTTTTCTAATTATTTAATTCTTTTTTTTTTTTTCTGATTTTCTGAAGTTTCCACGAAGAGGTCGCACGATTGGATCTCAAGCACCAGCAACAACAGCAGCGGCGGAGTTTCCGGCGGGGCAGATCAGAATCCGGCGCAGCCGTCAAGTTCTCCGGCGAGACCGACGCACGTTTCTGCATCTCCTGTCACGCCCGCGGTGGCTCCACCGTCTCCATCTTCTTCCAATGCTTCCATTCGAAAAAAGCCTGTTAGTGTTTGCATAACAGCCCTTCAAATTTTACCCCAAAACATCAAAGATCATCTCTTTCTGTTTTCCTTTGACTTTTTTTCTTTTTTCCTAATCTGCCCAGAAACACAGCGCTAACAGCGCCGCCGGCCCTAAATTAAAGCCGCCGAAAGTCTCAGCATCATCGTCAAAACCCAGCTCTTCAAACCCGGAGGAGCTTGAGATTGAGATTGCCGAGGTTTTATACGGCTTGATGACCCAGACACAAGGCCCATCTACATCAAAGAAAGAGGAATCAAGAGAAGTTAATCGGTTGAGCATGGATGCGAAGTCACATAATTCATCTCCGATCTCTAATTCAATTCAGAATAACAATAATAATCTCCCAGCCGGAGGAGCTAATTCCGGCGCCCTTTCCGCCGTTGGTAAGTAATTAATTCCTGCTCATCTTTGGTTGTATTTGGTTTACAACACAGGAATGATTAAAAAAAATCGTTTCTTGATTTTTTTTTTTTTGGCTTATTTGCAGCCCCAAAGAGAAAGCGGCCGAGGCAGGTACCGGAAGTCTCGAATTTGGGCGTACGGACAAAACCAGAAACAGATCAGCCACCAAAGAGCGAAATATCATCTCCTAATGTGGAGAAAATGCCGGGATCTGCAGGTGAGAGTGCGTCTGAAGCCATCGAGGGCAATCCTGTCATTTCACAAGGACAGGCAGCCGAGCCGCCTGTGTTAACAGCGCAAGTTTCAATGAAGATGGAATCGGAGCTGAAGCCTGTGGCCAACGAATTTAGGGAAAGCAGAAGTTTCATCGCCAAGGAAGATGTTAGCTCATCTAAGGAGCAGGAATCTCCTGCTGTGAGAGTCCAGGATTCCAGTAATAGGGACTCGCCATCGGTAGCCACTTCTTCATCTGCAGCTGATACACCGACTAATGCGTAAGTTAAGAGAGGATGATTCTGAGGGATCCGTTTTTTTCTTTTCAATTACCTCTCTCTCTTTC
>BKCP01005594.1:376924-408173 GCA_008636005.1 Striga asiatica | reverse complement strand
TTTTAGTGGTTGCTCAATCAACCACTTACTATGAAATAAATTTTGTATGTACATTTTTTTTATCAATTATTTTTTTTTTATTCTTTAGGCATTTATATTTGAAGAAGAAGAAGAAGAAAAGGGAAGAAGAAAGAGAGAACGTGAAAGAAGAAGAAAATGGAAGAAGAAGAAGAACAACGTGAAGAGAGAAGCAGGAGAGAAAAAGAAGAAAGAGAAGAAAAATAGGAAAAGAAAAATAGGATGAGAGGGAGTAGTTGGTTATTAGTTTAATTTTTGAATTATTATTTTTAACTTTTTATTGCACTAGTTATGTTTTTCATTGTTGTGGAATGAATCAAAGCATTTTTGGAATTCTCCCAAATTAGTTCTTTTTATGGAAATGGTTTTTAATAGATGGTTATTTATGTCTTTTAGCCGTTAATTAGAACTAGGGGAGGTTTTATTTTTTTAGGTGTGTGCATTGTTTTGTTGTTTGTTATTCCCAACTTTGTATGGGTTGAATATCAAGTGTTTATTATGGGATAGAAAATTTTAGGTTTTGTTTGGATTTTCTAGGTTTGGTTTAGTTAATTTTTTTAAAAAAATGGTATGGTTAATTGTTAGTAGATATATTAAAATAATATTTAAAATAAAATAATTAAAGTTGATTTGATGTAAAAGTAGGAGGGAGATGACTTGAATTGATGGTTAGTTAAAATTATGTGAATGGATGAACAGTGAATTAGAGTTGATGTTGTGTGTAAAAATGATTCATTGATATTATTTAATTATATTGATAATACTGATGATAGTGTGATTGATTTAAAATTGAGTTGAAAAAGTGGTTGAGTTAAAAATGTTGGGATTTTTTTTTAAATTTTTGTATCCAAGCATCCTAGTGTTTTGTCTCTTTTATCGAGTGTGTATTTGTGTTTGGTATTCTTGCCCTTGGTTGATTGCGTAAATTCAAGGGATGTTGTGTCCAAACTTTTAAAGAGATTTGTATATAAATAAACTCAATCCATCCTCAAGTCATACCCAAAATCTAACTCAATCTCACAATCCTCAATATTACCTATATAATTAGATAATATCAACCAATTATTTTTATACATCACATCAATTTTAATTCACTATTCATCTAGTCATATAATTTTAAGTATCACTTCACATCATCTCTCATACTTATATATCAAATCAACTTTAATTATTTTATTTTAAATATTATTATAATATAAAATCAAAATCTCACTAACTAACCATATCTCATTTTTCAAAATTAACGCTGATTAACTAAAAAAACTCATTTTGAACGAATATATTTATATACAAACAAACTCTAAATAAAATAAATAAAAAAGTAGTGAAACTTAAACAAATTAATATATTTGCAAACAAGATTTGAGCAGTAAGAACTCAATAACCACAAAGGAAAAAAGAGAGAGAAGTAATTTTCATCCTTTCAAAGTAAATGAGAGCTCCAAAGATTTTTCACTTGTATGANTCCAAACGAACAAATTATATTAAACTCAAAAGGTTTACATGGTAACAAACTGGTTAAACACACCACAACCTGCTAAAATAACAACACACCACAATCTAAATCTACTCGGGTGAAACATCTCACTGTTCACCCTCTAAGGCCATCAAGGCTAAATCATAACTAGGAAAAGAAGAACAAGAAGAAGCTAGAAAAATACAATCATCAAATCTAGATACAAGTTGAGACAACTCCTCCAACATAGCAAATGCAAAAGGTCTGACTCCCAAAGCTTCTGCAATTTCAACAGCCAACTTATGAGAATCCATAAAACAGATCACTTTTTTTCCAACCTTCTTTGACTACTAAGTCCAAAGCCTAAGTCACAGCAAGGAGAGAAGCTGTGGTGTCATGGTTCATGTTGTCCCAACACTTTTGCCACAAATTCAAAATCCCTTCCCTATCAGAAGCCACTCCTCCAGTCCCTACAATGCCCTTATATGAGATCAAAGTACTGATATGTAAAGACACGTACCCTAATTCCCTGGAAAATTCTCTTCAAAAGCCTATGTAGTATCTGGATGAGTTCTGAGTTTGCTGTGCTGGATTGCTGCAGCTTCTGTACATTCAATCCAATCTATTCTTGCATGCCTCACTACTTCTACTGCTTCAAATTTGATTTGATTGAACTGCATGTTGTTCCTTGACTTCCAGATTCTCCACAGTAGACACACAGACAAAGTGATTCTATCCTGCATAAGGTGATATCTGCTGCTTGTACACACTTCTTCCCACCATGTTTGGATGTTTGCATGGCTACTATGCGACAATTCCCAATGAATTCCCAATAGCTTCCAGCATCTTATCACTTCTGGACAATGAATGAACAAATGATCAATACCTTCTGGTTCCTCTCCACATAAAAGGCATATGGAGTCTACTTTAGAATGAATTTAGGAGAACCGAATGACAATAATAAATTAAAACTCAACTTAAATGGAGTAACTTTATTGGATTCTTTCATCGACTTTTCATTAAGATAATTGAATTGTGTGCACATAAAAATAATTTCAGGTCTTAATTTGGTTCTTGTGACGTGGGCTATAGATATGGAGGGCTTTTTTTCTTTTGGAAGGGATGGAAAAATGATATATGGAGGGTTGATGTTTGGATAAGCGGTAATGGCTTACATCATTCTATTGACCAAAATTTAAAATTAGTCCTATAATTCGGCCAAAGTGTAAAAATTCATCATGTCATTAATCATTTTTAAATTAGATCTAATAATTTGTCAATTTCATCAATTGGTCTTTATTTTATCCGCACCCTAGGACATGGCGTGACATGACTTGTTTTTTATTTGTCGTGGAGTGTCGTGACTGCTTCATGTGAATTTAATGATTCCAACATTTCAGGTAGAAAAAGAAATTTTGATTCTGTGGAATGTCGGGAAATGGAGAGTCGAAGATTTAGGTTTTTTCGCACCGTTGTCGATTTAGGTTGTTAACAGTTGAGAATGAATATGTCGATTTAGATTGCAGATTTGGGGGCAAAATATCATAGGCTGATTTACATACTTATCATTACTAAAGATCTTCATATCATTTTTACGGCAGAAAAAAAAAAAGATTTATCATATCAGGTTTTATGGAGACAATTAATATCAAAAATACGAATTCAGTTTAATCGCAAGAATCTCGCAATCACTCATCAGTTTAGTCCTATTCTGTAACAGACGCAATTAATCCTATTTTTTCAAAGCCCACCTTCTTTCCGATCTCATCGACTTGTTTTCTGCTTACGAGATAAACCCTAATCCCCAATCGTACCATCTCCTCTTCAGAATCTCGATTCAAAAGCGACGCCCGAATTAGACCCACCAGAATTCAAAAATTCTCCGCCACATTGAGAATGTTGAGAGTTTTGAGACGCCCGAGTTGATTTTCACTGACACGATCACTTTCTACGGCCATGTTCGTATGTTTGATGATGCTGTTGAGCTCTTTTAGTTACAACTGCAGAGGTGATGAAAAATAGGATTGAAGAGTCAACCTTCGAGGTTTTAACCTAAGCTCTCTGCAACATCGGGAATTTGAATAATGTTTACGATTTGCTAAATCATTTTGTAATCAGTGTTGATCGAACAATCTATTCTTTGATGCTTGACACAGTGTTCTGCTTAACTAACATAAATTTTACGTACACTACACCCACAATATAAAAAATATTGAACCAAAATCATTATATTGTTCTGTTCAACTAACGTATATTTAACGTATACTACACCCTAAATCATTATATTGTTATGTTTAACTAACGTGTATGTTACGTACACTATACTAGACCGTGCAACCAAGTTGGTTGTGATGGCTGGGTTGTGTCAGGTAAACAAAAATGAACAATGAACTCGCTGGAAGCGTCGAGGTTTATTGTGTTGTTTCTTCTCACGCTTTTGTCTTACACCGTGCTCTTCTATTGGAGTTTTGAGCTCAATGATTTATGATGGAGTAGGGAGCCTAAACCAACATATGCGGCATGGGCCAATATGGAGACACTTGGCAGCATCAATGGTGAAACTTGGGGATTTGGAAAAGATAGAAATTTGCATAGAGATGTAGGAGAGATTATAGTAAAGAAGAATATACACAATTACCGTGAAATTTGGTACCTGACGTTTATCAGTTTTTAGGAAACTGAATAAATAAATATATTTGGTAACCAACCTTAAGCCATATTTAATATAGTCTCCATGTATTTGAAAGTTGGTGGTATTCTTAATAATAATTCTATCTACTCGTAATTTTAAAAATAAGATTGAATGGAGTGGTAAGAGGAGTAAATTTCTCAATATCATAAGTTTCGCGTCTTCTCTAATCAGGCCACGTAATACACAATCACTCCACATACACAATCAGGCCACGTGAAGTCACGTCACTTTTTTTTATCCATAGTGCGGATAAAAATGGACAAAAAATTGATGAAATTAACAAATTATTGGACCCAGCATAAAAGTGGTCAATAACGAAATGAATTTTTAAATTTTGACCAAATTATAGAACCAATTTAAAATTTGGTCTTGAAAACAAATAAGTGATGTTTGGATGTGTCTAACACAAGATCTTCTAGTTTTATATACTTGAGAATAAGATGCCCAAAAAATTATATACTATATATTTATATATAATAGTTTTTAGGTATAAATAGATGCTAATTTAAAATTTTAGAAAACTACCTCTCAATTCAAGTGGGGGCAGAGAACAATAAAACAAAAATCCATTAACATGCATAATTTCTCAAGAACTACATGAGCAACAAGAAGAAGTAGAAAGATATAACATCTCATCTTTNATAATGAGGAGTAGCAGTACAAGAGCAAGAACTCAGCAACATCATAATAATAACTCATCACCAACTTTTCAATGCTGTTTGTAAGCAGCACCATGTCCATAAATGAACCTTGCATTCCCTTCTGTATAAATATGAGTCTCATTCTCTAATCTGCCACCAATGAAACAAAACAACATCATGTTAATAACTGAATACCATCCCTCTAAGTTTGTTAATAACTGAATTTTAACAAGTAGTTGGGGAATTTAGTAATTAGATCAGACCTCTATATATAGTATTTTGCTTTTTTGTATTACTAATTATCTATTTTAGTAATTAAAATAAATTAAATGAGAGGGGGCTCACGATTTTCGGACAGCTTTACTCAAAGTAGATGCAGATGAGAATGTTTTGCCATCAACATATCTGTTCTCCCCTTCAATCCTCTGCTTAATTCTCAGGTCAAATTCATCAGCACTCAATGTCAATGGAGAATCTGATGCCTGTGCCAAAATTTTTCTAATTATTACCCCCTTTCTTCTCATAAAAAAACAAATAGTAAATTAAACATATTGATCAAAAGTTATGAATTACATTATTACATAAAGTTGTGACACATAATAGATATTAAGGCAATACATTGAGATTTTCATGATCAACAAAAATCTTTATCAATGTTTTGGTAGAGTAATATTAATATTAATATATATAAAAGTTAAATCAATTTAATTATTTAAGCAAATTATAGAGAGGTGATAGATACCATGACCCATCCCCAAGTGTCAGCATAGGAAGGGATATGTGCTGAGTAAGGTACAACATCTGCAAACAAATTTAGATCAATCTTGATTAATTGCAGCACTTCTTTTTTTAAAAAAAAAATAACAAAATAAAAAAAATCATCTACTAATTTTATTTATTTATAGCCTAGTTATTTGACTTACATTTGAAAACCTGCCTAAGAGTGTTGTAGATGCAAGAAAACACTTCTGTGTGGCTGAAAATTCCAGCTGGCCCTGCCTGCATAATTCATAATAATTGAATATCATTTTGTTTTTAATTAATTAATATGAAATTAAATAGAGAGAGAGAGAGAGAGACCTGTGTGACAAAAATTCCAGCCTGATTAAGCCTTGGCTTAACAACAGATTCATAAAAGGATTTGGTATAAAGTTTGTAACATGGGCCTCCTTCAATTGGATCTGCCAAGTCCCCTATTATCACATCATAAACCTCATCCCTCCTTTCAAGCTCAGCCCTTATAATATAATTAACCAAAATAATAATAATTAATGAGAAATAGAAAAATCAAAATTAATAATGGGGGGCTAAGTTTAAATTAAATGGTCTGCTTGATTTCAAATTGAGAGGGTGAATATTGATTAAATTTTAATTTTTTGGATCTACCTTGCATCATTAATGACAAGCTCCAATCTAGGATCACAAAAGGCATCTTTATTGGCCACCAAATGTGACTTGCAAAAATCCACCACTTCCTGCACCAGAATATCATGTATAATAACTAATTTTAAATGGTGCACATTACAATAAGCATAAAAGTCTGGAAAATATTTTAAAAAAATTACGCCGTTCACCTACAATTTTTTATTTTTTTATATATATATTTTTATATATGTGAATTTTATTTTTTAATTATAAGTATTCTAATTTTCACTATTCATAAATGATTTTGTGTTGTTGGGCTAGTCTGATATGAGGCCTTGTAATTTTCAAATATAACCCAAAAACGTTAACCCCTAATCCAAACAGACAAATCTTATTTCCTGTTGTGGGCTTAGCCCGTTGGGTTATGACTTGAGAAAATTAATAGATTAACATTGGATAGAAAATAATACAGAAAATTATACTATTTATCTTCAAATCTCCTTTTATTTTTATATTTATGGAGTTTATTTTTTAATATAAAATATAGTAATTAACTTTTACACCATACGAATGATTTATTTTTAGTTTATTTTTTTCATTGATTTTAAAAATGTATTATTTTTTGGTTGATGAGTAGTTATAAATGATATGTGGTGGAACCTTCACCTCCCCCCATGATGAAAATGGTCTTCGGACTGAAGAATGCAAACCATAGTAAAAAACAAAATAATCATTATTAAAAAAAAAATGTCAAAATATAGAATCGAATAGAAATTTTATTTAAAGTTAAAAAAGTACTTGGGATGATTTAAAAGTGCTGGATGCACAAGTGACTCGTGGTATATGAACTCATCTATTTCTGCACTTTGAAGCTTCCCATCAATTACTAGAGCCTGAAATTCAGATCAAGTAAATAAATATAAAAATTGGAAGAAGTTACGTAGGATTGTAATTAATAATAATAATAATAATAATAATAATAATAATAATAATAATAATAATTATAATTATTATTATTATTATTTTGACCAAGATGTTTATTGAACCTTCCCAAAGGGCTTAGTGTCCAAGAGCTGGATGTCTTGGTATTGAGAGGCACTTGTGTGCAATATACTGCACCAATAAGAAGAAAAAAATTACTAAGGGTTAGATATATATACATATTTTTTCAACAAATATGAACAATTTTAAATTGAATTTCATACTTTAAAAATAATATTTATAAAAGTATGATATTTCACAACATAATTAATATACATTTTCGTTATATTAATAACCAGACTTTAGCAAGAAGAAGAAGAAGAAAAAAAAAAGATCAACATATTTAAGCAACAAGTCGATGTGATCGTATATATGATCAAAATGTGGAAGTGAGTCTAGTGTTGACCATCTAATTTCAAGCAAAGATAGAGATCAAGAACAAGTTCATTACATATATCCAAGAAATAATTAATTAAAAACCTATAGATTATAGATTAATTACCTCTTGAGTGCAAAACACCACCTCAAATTCTCCTCAATCTCTTCCTCATACCAACAACTCTTTCTTTGAACTCCCACTCCAATATTATTGCCATTAATATGATTCCCATTGGAGATTGAAATATCACCCATTTTTCTAACTTGGCTAATTAAAAGTCTTTGACAAAATTTAGGAACTAATAGATATTATTTTTTAGAGAGAGAGAGAGAGAAGTAGACTTGAGGGATGAAGAAAAATGAGCAAGGAGAGGGTTAAATATATAAGAAGGGAATTAAAAATGGCATGGGAAACTAGAAAAAGCATTATGATTGAGGTTTGGTGTGGGATCATAATAAGGTATAGAGTAAGTGTGGGTGATTTTATTGCAAGTGAAGTAAAGGAATGTGAGGTAAAAACATGCACCACAATCTTCATAGATTTTCTCAACTCACTTCCAAGATAAAGTTTTACTATTTTATTGTTATGTTTGTAGAGAAAGGTAGAAATAGGGATTAATTAATTTACTCTCTTCTTAGGTTGATCTGATGATATCCTCGCGTGGGTTCGCGTTGGTTGTCTATGTTTGGGACATTGATTCATTATGCAGACATGACACACGACAGTTATTATATTTTAGTTTTAATAAATTTTATATATATTTCTATAAATATATCACAAATTCATGCATGAATTGGCTAATTGTTGGGTGTGTTGATTGGTCTTTTTTGTAAAAAAAATAAAAATACATATTCTATATTATGAAATGTCAAACTTTTGTTTATGTTATTTTTCAAAGTATGAATTAGACCACCATTATTCGAACTTTGATCATCCGGAGTCTCCTCAACTCGACAAAAACAAAAATAAATCAAAGAGAAACGTGCAAGCACTAAAGCTCTAGGAAATTAAAATTGAGCCTTCGACCTAAATGATCAAACTTTCAACAAAGTCTTAACCTTTAACACAAGATAAGTATGAATTCAACTCTAAATTCACTTAGACAAGCAAGAAAAATGAAAAAAACCCCAACTTCCCCAAATTATCAAGCAAGACACTAAATTTAGCATGAAAAGCTCCATAAGTAAAAACGGATCAATTACAAAGAAGTGAATCTTTAATACTAAGTACTCACTCTCCTATTGTCTGCTTAAAGAAAATCAAGTAAAAAGCTTGAAATTTTAACAAAAATCGAGCCTAAACACAAAATCCCGGTCGAGACACCACTTCACCTTGAACAACTTCATAATAAGCAAGAAGGACAAAAAATCGAAGTAATAAGTCCTAAGCAAGGTACGTACTCTACTTTTGCAATCTCGGGTGAAATTAACGTGAAAAGATCAAAACTTTACTGAAAAACGGCATTGTAGGAAAAACTCGAGTCTTAAGCTCCAAAATAAAAAATAGAGACAAAAAAATATGACAAAGAGCAATTCCTAAAGTGGAAACTAGACAAATGAGGTCGAGATATTCCAAATGCAGAGGAACAAAAGTATTTATACTAACACCTTCAACACACACTAGAAAAATTCACAATTACTCAAACACACTCGCTAGCTAAGGTTCTTAGCAAAAAATTCACTAGGCGAGTGCGAATGATGTCAGTTGGGCGAAATGTTCGTAGGGTGTGCGGGCGAGTGATGTAGCGGGTCTCTGCGGGTGCACGGGCAGGATGCTCGCTAGGGCGAGGCGCTGGCAAGTGTGCAGAATGCTCCACTTGGGCGCGGCGCCTTGCAGGTGCTACGCGAGATGATCGCGGGGGCGCGCGGGCGAGCGCGCGAGGCATCTAGCGGGTCTCGCGTGGGATGCTCTCACAGCGAGTGGCAGACGAGTGTCGCGGGCACGCAGGCGAGTGGGTCGCTAGGCGAGGCTTCTGGCTAGTGCGCGGAGTGCCCGCGCGGAGCGGGTCGCTGGGCGCAGGTATGCGCTCGACTAAATACATAAAACACATAAAAATAAGCACAAAACATAACAAATAGGAGTTAGCCTCAGAAAAGTTACAATACAAAGGTCAGAAGGTAGTGGTTGTGACCTGGGGAGCTGAGAGTTGTACGATAAAAGAGGAAAGAATCTTAGTATGATGGAAAGTATAGTTTGCCAAGGAGAATTGCCTGAACAAAGACGTGGTAAGTTAGACAAGAGGATCTTGTTAGATCTCTTGTCTAACAATGATAGTCTTGGGCATCAAGCACTCATCCTATATAAAAGGTAGCCGGTTATATGTTAATATCTATCATATACTTACGCATTAAATATATACTTTTCATTTAATTATCTTAAACAAGTTTTTACTTGAGCATCGAAGTGTCTACACCAAGACCTCTCTCGGTGCATTGCAAGTCAGCGAAGCTCAAGGCAAGAGGAAGTTCGAGGATTGTTCGGTTCAACCTGGTCCGTGACAAATTGACACATCGGAAGGAGTGATAATTTTCATATTTATTCTTTTTTTTTTTCTCCTTCAATAAACTTGTGCATAATCTTGGTTAGAGAGAAAGAGGGGCGTGAAATAGATTTCATCATTGTTCATATATACACTCTTACCCATCAAACCAAATCATCACCATCATCTTCATCAATTCTACCAATATATAGATATAGAATATTTGTTTAAAAAAATTGTTTATAACGTAATACTACTTCAAGATTTACATTTATAGAATATGTATTAAAAATTGGATTACAACTTAATACTACTTCAAATTATATTTAGAGAATATGTGTTCAAATTTGATTATAACTTAATACTACTTCAAAATTTTCATTTATAAGGTAAAAACTTGGACCTGTACCAGCTAGTGATACATATGTGGACTTTCAGCACATATGTTAACATGTGCTTTATGCTAACATTTTAATTTGGCATACATTTGGCCAAATTTCTCTCTTGATTTTTATGTAAACGTTTTAATTTAGCATATATGCTATATTATATATCCTCACATTTGACCAACTTTCTATTTTATCCTTATGTTAACAACATTTTAATTTGGAATGCTATATTATCCATTCATCCAAATTAGACTATCTAACATGTCACCTATATAGTGGGCTTGATGGGTCCACTCATTGAAGATGTAGATGAGAATGATGGGATCATGCATGCATGAAAAGGCCCATTAATAAGAGCATGGGTATTATTAATGATGTTTGTGTGTGGAGTGAATTATACAGTCCAGATTTGAGAAACAAAGCGTGGTCACCAGAACAAGGATTTTGTAATTTGAACCCACTTCGTTTGTCCAAGATCATGATGTTTTCAGTATGGTCCAATAATTCAAATCTCAAGATAGATTTTGTAAATATTAAATGTCAGGTTTTAATTCACTTTTAATTCAAATGACAAAGACTAGATTAGTGTAATATTTGATAAAATAATCTCAATACTTATATGTTCACTAATTTTTCTAGTAATTATTATATTTTAAGGTTTAGTTAATTGGACCAATTTGATCTTTCAAGGAGGGTTTCACTCCCCTATCCTAACAAGTGTGTTCTCAATTTAAACAATCCATTAAGAAGTTAATGTTCCAATGAACATATTAATCACTAAAATCTACGACGAATATAAATATTTTGACATAACTAGTACTTAATCTTATGCACATGCACAAATATAAATAATACTTTATATTTTATATATATGTATATAATATTTAATAGATGCATGGGTGCATCTGTGCACATTCTAAAATTTTGACTAATAGTAGATTCACAATATAAATATAATTATTTAACTTACATAATAATCATTATATTGATCACATATAATGTGAAGAAAAATATAATATTATAATTTGAAGGGATCATAATCAATTAATTAATTGAAAAAATATTTATTTATTTTATTATTGTTATACCAATTGATTATGTAATTCAAAAGGATTCGGTTATGCCACCAAAATTAATTAATTAATTTTAATGAAATGAGATTAAAAAAATAATATTAATTGTAGACTATAGATCTCCACTCAATGTCTCCGTCCACGAGCCAAGCTCGAAGTTCGGCCGCTAATTTTTACTAAAATCGTTTGTGAATTTGGAAGTGTGTAGCTAAATTTGTTTGTAATTTTGTAGCTAAATTTTGTAATTTGTTCAGCAACTTGTTGCTAAAATTGTTTGTGAATTTGTAGCTGAAATAGATTGTTGGATTGTAATTTGTTCATGTCGCAGAATTTGGGCCCTTTTCTGGGCCGTGTTTTTTGATTATTATTATAAACTGGCGGGCCTGGCCCGCCAAATCCGCGGCCTGAGGCGGGGAGGGTTGGGCCTGCATTTCGAAGGCCCGCCATCCGGCCCGCCCCGCCAATTACCGGGCTTTGGCGGGCTACGGGCCGGCCCGGCCCTCCGGACCGTTTTGACAGCTCTACTCGCATCATACCGAAGCTAAAATGTTGTAACACAATTTGTATCTGATTAGGTTTGCTCACCCTCACTCTTTTCATTCAATCTCCAACAAGAATGGTAAAATTTATTTGGTAAAAAACCAGTAAACTGATTAAGAGATGGCACCTCTCGAAGCTCTGGAGCAGGATTTTCGTCTAATAGATTCCAGTTTCCGCATTTTTTGTGCAGCTCACGGCATTTTCACTGGTCTGTTTTTCCTTGCCTATATTTGCTTTTCATTTTCAACAATGGCGGGCATTTATTATGATTCTGTTGAGTGTCTGAATTTATAAGGTCACACGACCCATGTTCGAGAAATATAAGTTCTTCATCTTACCATTGATTGCGCATTCATTGTTTTTTTGAAGTGACGTCGAAAAAAAAAAGAGATGTTTCCATGTACTGAAAGCATGGTTGGCCATTTTTAGAGGTTTTCTGCGAGTTTTGTTAAAATCCATTTTAATCTGAATCTGATATCGTGGCATTATGTTTACATGCGAGAGTTAAGTTAAAAGTATTATAATGTTCTTGATTGGATGGAGACATACAAAATGTGGAATGTAATTATGGCTAAGAGTTTCTGAGTGAGCACAGGTAGTCTTGAATTTTACTACCATAGTGGTAAGTAACTCAAAGGGGACAATACATTTGTCTTTACATGAACTTTAGGTTATCCAGAAAGCTCATTGAGTTATTAGTATAAACTGCTAGATCTTAAGTTCGACATCCCTAAATGCAACCATTACCTGATGAAGTCGCTCAGTAACATTTCAAGCATTTTGCAGATCCTAAGTCTAGAATTATGGATGATATTTTTGTTTTTTTGATTTATCTTGTTTTCTCGTCTCATTTTGCAGTTGAAGATTTTCTTGTGCATGATCTCTATGAACTAGAAGCTTTTGCTGAACGAGACTATAAGCAGGAAAAGTTGAAACAGGTTAGCCAGTTTAGCTGTTGAAGAAATGTATTTAGTTTTTCTCATAGAATCAAATGAGTGTTTTTGTTTTTTGGGTGTTAGGGGATTAGACAAATGGTCTCTATATTAGAGCACAAGCATAAGCCTTGGTTAAACGGTATGGAGTTATTAGAAGATGCTGAAGTCAACAAGTGCACTCTATCGAGTGGGTGGGAAAGGTACCACAGACAGTGCTGCATTATAATTTTCACTAAAATGTGTTTCTTAATTAAAGGATTATGACATCCTTTTTTATTAGGATTGATGTTCTTCTGCAAGGAGGCTTACGTGAGGGACACATAACGGAGCTAGTTGGGCCGTCATCCTCCGGTAAAACTCAAGTAAGAATCTCTTAGATAGTGAAATAAGTGCTGGAAAGATTTTTGGCCTCTTTCTGGTTTTAATTTTTGGAACAATCAAATTATCATGGCTCCATCTTTTATTTTTCTTTGTAAGTTTGTAACAGTTTAACTTGATAGGTTTGCCTTAAATGTGCGTCACATGTGGCAAGAAGCTATTCGGGCATGGTGATGTTCTTTGACACAGGCAACTCATTCTCAGCGAAACGAATTGCACAATTTCTCAGTCTAACATCAGGAGCTGCTAATATTGAAGTAAATGTTTAGTATTTAAAATTGTATTTCTTTTGGACCTTAGTGTGAACACTACTTTTGAAGTGTTTAAGCAGAAAGAAGTTCAGGGAGTCATGCGTATTGCTGCAGTATAACTCACCATGTGCTTTTATTCTCCTCAGTTTGACTAGGTTTTGAATAAATATTTGCACATGTTTTATACAAGTATAAGGAACTGTATAAGACTTCTGAGACAAGTAAATTCTGGTAAAGCCATGGATATCTTTGTGTATGATATTGTTAAACATATTCAGATATATATTTGGGTTTTTTTTTTTTTTGTTTTTTTTTTTTTTTATACAACTCTTGAAAAATTATTTCATATTTGATATTCATATTCCTGCAGATAAAGAAGACCGTTCAACAGGTAATGAGCAGCATAGTATGCCATTCGATATTCGACATGTTCACTCTCTTGGACATGCTTCGTCAGCTGAAGAATAATTTGACATCTCAGGTTTTCAATCTCTCATTTAAATCTCTTTCCTCTTTTAATCTTTATATCTCCTGTTTTCTTAAGCTTGTTAAATTTTCTTTCGTGTTAATCTGGAAACATATTTATTCAGGTCGGTTGTCAGGTCAGGATGCTTATAATTGACTCTCTTTCATCACTTATTGCTCCAATTCTTGGAGGTGGTGGTGTCCATGGTAATTCTGTAGAAATAGGTTTCAATTTTTTAGTGCTAGCTAGGAATATTAGCTTTGTGTTTAAATATTGATTATTTGCTTTCCTGTCGCTTGGATTCGTTATTTTCCATGTGGTTAATGGTTTTGGATGACAATTATTCTCCTCAACTCTCGAACTATTATATTCAATCAGCCGAATTCATGAATCTTCTCCCTGTTCAAGTTGGCAATAAATTGCATAGGATCAATTCAGTTGCTTGATATATTATGGGGATTTGATCATTGAGATTGTTTTGGCATGCTATACATCTCTCTAAACTATAATTGTATTGGCAAGGTAGATAGTTTCATTTAGTTACAGGCTGTGTTTGTATTTATCTAAGCAATCATTACTCCTTTGCTCAAAACAATAAATGAATTAATTTGAGGAAGTGCAACTCATGTTTATGGTATCTAAACCAATTGCTTTTGTGGCTTATATATACAGGACACGCCTTAATGCTCACTACTGGATTCTTGTTGAAGGAGCTTGCAAATGAGCATAACCTTTCTGTTTTGGTAGCTGCTTTTATCCTTTCTTTTGTTCTTGCAAGTATGAAACATTCCTATCTACAAATTAATTCTCATAATGATTCGGAAGATTTGATCCTTCAGCACTTTAATGCAGCCTTGAAATCAATATCCCATATGTTGACTGCTGAAGCAAAGCTACAGATTCCCAGTTAATTTGATGGTGTATTTGGAGTGTACGGCTTATTCAATGTTCTTAAGAAGTGAGGAAAAAGGATTACTTTGTGTAGATGTTGTATATTTATTTGGGTTGAAGAGATAAATAGTTCAAGTAAGGTAGAATTTTATTTGCTAATTTAACGGCCAATGTCAAACTACAGATGGAGTCTTGATTTGAAAACTCGTCAGCTCGTCTATAAATAGCTGGGAACATTGTTCCATGTGTAATCTATGTTTGGTGGCATATCCATGAGAAATTATATTTACTCCTATTGTATTAAATGATACAAATGATCTCAGGTGACTAACCATACAGTGGCTGGAGAGGCTGGTATCTGTAAACCAGCATTGGGCGAGAGTTGGAAGAGCATTCCGCATGTTAGGCTTATGCTATCCAGAAATCGTGCAACCAATGGAAGCCGCATCTCGATACTTAAACACCCGTATCTGGTATTTTTTTTTTATTTTTTTTTTGCATTTTTGTATACGTTCATCTGCAGGTATAAGCTTTTTGGTACCTATGTGGCATTTTAACCGACTTAACCCTTTTTCTCCTTACTCTTCAAGAGTTTCTTGCTTTTGATATTAGAATGGTGAAGATCCTTTCATGTACATTCTTCGTTTCCCAACACATTCATATATATGCAAGCATAAGGATCAGTAGCCTTGAATTTTAGTAGGACCTGATAAACGAAATATATATATATATATATATAGAAACTGNAAAAAAAAAAAAAAAAGGATAAGGTACAACTGAAATACTGTAGCGAACCTATCCTTTTATAGCATTTGAAAATAATAACTCACGAAAACATTTGAAATAAAATTTGTACAAGTCACCACACTTACCAAAATATTTCGAATACTTAAACACAATCATATAAGAGTAAATAAAATTAACATTTTCATCCAAAGGAATCTACTTCATAGTCAAATTCTTAAATTGCAACTACGTAGTTCAAAGGATATGATTTGTTCGAGATGCCAAAATATAAATAATGTTTCCGAGTGAAACAAAACTAAGTCAACATCATAAAACGATTAAACGAATATTACTTTCCCCACCACGTCACCGGCTCTGTCAACCTAAACAATATTTTTAGAGAAAATTTTGGGTAAGCAAAAAAATGCTTAGTTGGGGTTAATACATGTCACATATAAGTATCACATAATCACCAAATACTGAAAACTTTATGTTCTATGATTGCTCCAACATATTTTTACGTGGAAACTAATGCACGGAGTACTCATAGGGCGGATCCAGAAATTTATTTTGAGGAGGGCTATATATTTTTTTAATAATTATATATTTGAATTAATGTCATACAAAATAGAAAGTTGTATTGTAAAATTATATATAATAATAGTGCAATATGAATTATAAACTTTCAAACATTGACAATAGCAAATTTATATTGAACGCTCTCTCAACTCATGTATTTCATTAATGATTGATGCAATATTAATAGTTTTGATATTTTTTCTTTCCATTAAGCTATCTTATATGGACTTCTTTTCCAAGAATTACCAATTTTTACGTTTTCACATATTTTCCATACATTTAATTTATTTAGATTAGAAAAAATGCTATATAAAAGTGTAAAAAGAATATAATTTGTAGTTGAATTATCAGTAGAAAGAGTAATACAATTATTATTTTAATATAATAGTATGAGTTTATGTGAAAAATAATATACTTATCATACACACATATATATATATATATAATACAAAAAATTAAAAATTTTGGGGGGGACAATGTATTAGAAGAGCTTCTCACTTATGCCATGTCATCACCAATGAAGAAGAGAAAAGCTACACACAGCCACGGGAAGAATCTGACGTGGAAAAGTCAGTTGCATGACAATGCAAAAGAACATGTGTGATGAATTATAGAAACCCTAGGTGATGTGAACCGTACACGTGTCCCTTACCTTTAACTAGATGGTAGAGAGATGCGCAGCATTATTAATGCGCAGCAGTGAGCTAAGAGAAGATAGAATATAGATCTGAGAAAAGAAACCATACACTGTTACATTGAAAAACGAAAAAGATGAATGCGATTCTTGTGTTTAAAGTTCTCATGCTTTCTCTTATGTTTCCTGTCATTTTCTTTCATGGTATCAGAGCTTAGGCTCTGATTACCCTCATCTCTGATCGGCATTTATTGCCTTCACATGGCTCTCATTACTCAGCCATGTGACCCTGTCATACATCTGCAAAACCAGGTTATTACCACTAAGCTAAATGAGGGTAATTTTCTCATATGGGAACAACAAATCTTGACAACTATCAGAGGACATGACTTGATTGGCTTCTTAAATGGAGAAACTCCACCACCAGACAAGATCACTCGAGATTCAACAACCAATGAGCTCACAGTCAACAAAGCCTACATCAACTGGGTCAAACAAGACCAACTGATAGCCTCATGGCTTCTGTCTTCCTTATCAGAGAGCACTTTGGTCACCACAGTTGGGCTCAACACAGCAAAGAAATCTGGGACAAGAGTACAACCCAGTTGTGGTTAACCTAACCTCCAGAAAAGAAAAATGTACCATGATGGAAGCTTACTCTATCTTGCTGAGTTTTGAGAACAGATTGGAAAGCTTTGACACTACTACTGAATCAGAAAGCTCTTATCTAGCAGCAAACTTGACCACTCATCAAGCTCAGTTCAAAGGTAGAGGTTTTGCTAGCAATAGAGGAAGATCTGGAAACCATTTTGGAAATAGAGGAAGAGGCTCAGGTAGAGGTGGACCAAGCAGAGGCAGAGGAGGAAGATTTTATCAAGACCGCCCCAGATGTCAAATTTGCAACTACAACAATCACACTGCCAAAGAATGCTACTACAGATTTGATTCAAACTTTGTCTCAAGAAATTCAAGTCAGGCTCCCTCAAGCAGTTCGGGTAGTGTTGGTGATAGCAGCCACTCCTCAGTTCAAGGATATCCCTCAGCTCATGTAGCAAGCTATGGCCAGCAGAACAGTGATATGTCACAAGACTTCTACTGGTACCCGAATTCAGGAGCAACACATCATTTGACCAATGACCTGAATAACCTCAACTTGGCCAGTGACTACAATGGATCTGATAAGGTCCAAACAGCCAATGGTATAGGTATGGACATTGTCACCTCGGTAACTCTATGTTAAAATGCCCTAACTCCACAAATCCTCACACTTTCCTTCTCAATAACCTCATGCATGTCCCACACATAACCAAAAACCTTATCAGTGTCTCAAAGTTTGCCAAAGACAATTCAATTTTCTTTGAGTTTCATCATAATTTTTGCTTTGTGAAGGATCTCAAGACCGGGGCCCCACTACTCCAAGGCACACTTAAGGATGGCCTTTATTGCTTCAAGCTTGTTAGAAGTGACAATGATCCTATTTGTTCAAATTCTTCTGTTTCTCCCTATTGCTTTCAGTCTAGTTTGAACTCTATTAATTCCCAAAATGTTGTCAGCCTGGATATTTGGCATCAAAGGCTTGGCCATGCATCTTTCAATGTTATTAAGACAGCTTTGACTAGTAGTAATATTTCTTTTCTTGATGAGAAAGCTTATGGTTTATGTGATGTATGCATGCGATCTAAATTTCACAAACTTCCTTTTCATGATTCAGATAATAGAAATTGTAAGCCCTTTGATTTGGTTCACTCAGACCTGTGGGGTCCTGCTCCTGTGACCTCACATAAAGGTTTTAAGTATTATGTTAGCTTCATTGATCACAGCTCTAGGTTTATATGGTTTTACTTGTTAAAATCCAAATCAGACACCACTTCTGCTTTCCTTCACTTCACTGCATTAGTTCAAAATCAGTTTGGCTCTAGTGTCAAAACTTTTCAGTGTGATGGAGGAGGTGAGTTTCTAGCCCTTAAACCTATTTTTGCTCAAAAAGGAATTGCTTCTCACATTTCTTGTCCTTATACACCTGAGCAAAACGGCCTAGCTGAAAGAAAACACAGACACATAGTACAAGTAGGCCTTTCTCTCCTTTTTCAATCAAAACTTCCTTTTTCATTTTGGGATGAGGCCTTTTCCAGTGGTGTTTACCTTATAAATAGAACACCAAACAAAATCTTACACTACTCAACACCTTTCCAGTCTTTGCATCATCAGGAACCTTCATATCATCAACTTAAAGTGTTTGGTTGTTTGTGTTATCCTCTACTTAAACCATATAACAAACATAAACTTCAGCCAAAAAGCCTTGCCTCAGTTTTCATTGGATATAGCCCACTTCACAAAGGTTATAAAGTGTTGCTTCCTGACAAAAGGATCATAATAACCAGACATGTCATTTTTTATGAGCACACTTTTCCTCTTGCTGCAAATTCATCTGATTTACCTCAACAGCAAACACCTCACTCTTCTTTTCCTACTTTTATTCCTATTCCAACTCTGCTACCTTCATTAATTCTCCTCCTGCTAATCCATCTGTTCCCAACACTCCACTTCCTTCTCATTCACCTGGACCACACATAAATTTTCAATCAAGTTCACCACCCACCACACCCATTCATCATGCTCAACATAGCTCTCCCCATATTCAAAACAATTCATCCAGTTCTCTTTCACAACCTTCATCTCAATCCTCTATACCCATTGGGCAAATATACATAGATTTACCTTTGGAGCAATGCCATACCTCTAACCCTGCTGCAGGTCATCATCACATGGTCACCAGATCAAAATCAGGGATATTCAAGCCCAAAGTCCTTGCAACATCAGTCATCTCTGCTTCTTCTTCTTCAGAATCTTCCTCAACTGAAGAAGCCCTTCTTTCACCACAATGGTTTGCAGCTATGAAGCAAGAATTTGATGCATTGATAAAAAACAACACTTGGACTCTTGTTCCATCACCACCCCATCAAAACATCATTAACAGCAAATGGGTTTACAAATTAAAAACAAACCCAGATGGCAGCATTGCTAGATACAAAGCCAGGTTAGTGGCTAGAGGCTTCACTCAGTGCCCTGGTATAGACTATACTGAGACATTTAGCTCAGTTGTTAAGCCTACTACAATAAGAATGATCCTCTCTATTGTTGTTTCTCTTGGTTGGCACATTCACCAAATTGATGTGGACAATGCTTTTTTGAATGGAGATCTAGACACTGACATATATATGTCCCAGCCACCTGGTTTTGAATCTCCACTTTGCCAAGGGTATGGTTTGCAAACTTCATAAGTCACTCTATGGCTTAAAACAAGCCTCTAGGGCTTGGTCTTCAAAACTTTCTTCCATTCTTATAAATCTTGGTTTTCTCTCTTCAAAGGCTGATACTTCTTTATACTACAAACACTCTAATGGAAGTTCATTGTTCCTATTGGCATATGTAGATGATATTATCATCACAGGCAGCCATTATGATCAAATTCAATCTGTTATTCAATCTCTGTCCACCATCCTTTCTCTCAAAGACCTTGGTCCCTTGCACTATTTCTTGGGTATTCAAGTGTCTTCTACTCCAACTGGCATTTTCTTGGACCAATACAAGTACATTGATGAGATTCTTGATAGAGCTGGAATGAAGGGGGCCAAGAGTCTTAGCACTCCAATGATTAGCCATCCACCTCTATCAAAATCAGATGGACAGCCATTGCACAATGGACATCTCTACAGGCAGGTGGTTGGTGCACTTCAGTATGTGACTCTCACAAGGCCTGATGTATCCTTCAGTGCGAACAAGGTTTGCCAATTTATGCACTCCCCTCTGGATAAACACTGGAAAGCTGTAAAAGGATCCTAAGGTACCTTGCAGGCACAAGAGACTATGGTTTGAAAATAGATAAGTGCACAGACTTCAAGATTGCTGGATTTTCAGATGCAGATTGGGGCTCAGATGTGAATGATAGGAGATCCACCAGTGGAATGTGTGTCTATATGGGCAAGAACCTTATCTCTTGGACTTCCAAGAAACAAGCAGTAGTGTCTAGATCCACCACAAAAGCAGAATATAGGAGTTTAGCTCAAGTCACCTGTGAAATTATGTGGATTCATTCATTACTTGGTGAGCTAAGGGTAAAATTTCAGAAGCCAAGTGTAGTATGGGTAGATAACAGAGGTGCAGTATGCTTAGCTGGAAATCCTGTTAACCACTCTAGGACAAAGCATTTGGAACTCGATCTTCATTTCATAAGAGAGAAAATAAAAAGCAAACAGATAGATGTGCAACATATCCCAACTGTGGAGCAAATTGCAGATGTGTTCACAAAAGCTCTTTCAGGTCAATTCTATGCATGGCTAAGGAACAAGTTGATGGTCACCTCAAAGGGATGCATAGAATTGAAGGGGGCTATTAAAAGAGCTTCTCACTTATGCCATGTCATCACCAATGAAGAAGAGAAAAGCCACACACAGCCACAGGAAGAATCTGACGTGGAAAAGTCAGTTGCATGACAATGCAAAAGAACATGTGATGAATTATAGAAACCCTATGTGATGTGAACCGTACATGTGTCCCTTACCTTTAACTAGATGGTAGAGAGATGCGCAGCATTATTAATGCGCAACAGTGAGCTAAGAGAAGATAGAATATAGATCTGAGAAAAGAAACCATACACTGTTACATTGAAAAACGAAAAAGATGAACGCTATTCTTGTGTTTAATGTTCTCATGCTTTCTCTTATGTTTCCTGTCATTTCCTTTCTCTTAATGCGCAGCAGTGAGCTAAGAGAAGATAGAATATAGATCTGAGAAAAGAAACCATACACTGTTACATTGAAAAACGAAAAAGATGAATGCTATTCTTGTGTTTAATGTTCTCATGCTTTCTCTTATGTTTCCTGTCATTTCCTTTCACAATGCCCCCTATTTTCAACATAGATCCACCCCTGATACTCAGCCATAATATAATTTTTCGAGCTCGAAGGCACATACGGGAACCCGAAGGTTACATCCGTGTGGAGGTCATATTAATACATTTTTAGTACAAAATTTCAAACGGAATTTCAGTAACATATTAATTCATGTTATTTAATACCATAAATTTATTTAATTTATGTTTATTTTTATTTTCAGTATTTTAATAAAAATAAACAGTACATCATGTTATATTTATATATATTATTATAAAAAGAGGCAACCTAAAAAATACTTAAATAGTAACTAAAAAAAAATTCGGATTCCCGCTAAACAATATACTAGATATAGTAACTTTCTTTTTGAAATTTTTTATTTTCCGGTTTAAGTTAATTTGATTTGAAAAAATTTTAGTTAATTTGATTGATTGCTGAACTTGATTTGAAAAAAATTTAGTTACTTTAATCTGCCCGATTTTAATGTGCCACTTTTAGTGGTTTCTTTGATTTTTTTCAAAAAAAAATAAAAAATGAAGTGGTTAACCAGCATCCATTTTCATCTGCCCGATTCCATATTCATTTCATGTACATGGTGTGATAAACTTTCTTACTTAAGTGGGATTTTCATTGACTCCCGATTTTCATTCACTGTACCGGTATCTGGATTTTCATTGATTGCTAAACTCTTATCAGATAAGATTTAAAACCCCCGTGTTAATCATGTAGAGATTTGTTTTCACAAATCTGTTATGCATATCATGTTAATAGGGCACTCCCACGTGCTTTAAACTCTTATCAAAGCATTAGTAGATAATATTTTAAAATTTTCATGTGGAGAGTTAATAGGGCACTTCCCCGTGTTAGTGGACTCGATATGATAAATATTAGTTAATAATTTGTCAACTAACAATGCCATGATAAATAATAGTTAATATACTAATTTTTGAAATTGAAGAAATATTAGTTTATTAGATAAGATTAAAAACCCAGTGTTAATCATGTTCTGTTATGCATATCGTGTTAATAGGCCCCTCCCCCGTGTTAGTACATTCGATATGATAAATATTAGTTAATAATTTGTCAACTAACAATGTCATGATAAATATTAGTTAATATACTAATTGTTGAAATTGAAGAAATATTAGTTTATTAAATAAGATTTAAAACCCCCGTGTTAATCATGTAGAAATCTGTTTTCACAAATCTCATGCATATCGTGTTTATTTAAATAATATCATATAAATCAATAACTCACATATTGATTATAAATAATAGAGTTGTATACCTCATTTTGCCCACTACATCCTACGCATAATTCAATTCAAACATTCTTACTCTCACACATCAAGCTTTCAAAATGGATCAATCATGGGGCCTTATCAAGGATATAAAGAGGAGTAAGAGACACATGATGAAGCTTCGGGTCGTCTCCATTTTCGAGAGAAGTTTCAATGCCAAATACCGAAACTACTTGGAAATAGTGTTCCATGACAAGGAGGTTTGACTTTTTACTTTAACTATTACAAATTATTATTTCTACATTAACTATCTATGCAAATCAACATATTTCGTTGACATTTATTTAATTGTTAAATGCATGTATAGGGCAACCGCATAACCGGGTTAATTCGAGGAGTTAACATACCTACCTAGGTGACAAGTTTGAAGAGGGCAAATCGTACGCAATTCGAAACTACCAAGTTGAATCTAATATTGGTAAATATAGATCAACAATTGCGCAATACAAAATGATTATTCACGGCAAAACTGAAGTCTTGGATTACTATGCCAATTTTCCTTCTTTCCCATTTGATTTCCGCAATTTTGTCACTCTTCAAGATTGTGACAAAGTGGATGAGTCTTTTTTGTTTGGTAAGTATACATCTATTTTAATGTTAAACTTATTTTTCTTATATTTGTATAATCTAACAAATTAACTTTAATTTTAGATGCCATTGGAATGGTATTTGAGGTACAGTCGGTTCAGTCGAAAATTGTTCGTGGAGAACCTAACCAAATGATCCTCTTCACATTAATGGACGTTGCGTAAGAAATACCTTTTTTTGCCTTTGTCTGGCTCTGTTATATTTATTTTTTATTTTCTGCCTTTGTCTAATTACCAAAGCCAAAATATTACAAAACTGCATGCTTTATTTACAGAACAACACACTTATTATAAATAAACCACACGCTTTCTTATACATATAAATATAAATATAAAGTTGTAACAATACTGCATGCTATATTCATTATATATATAAATAAACCTCACGGTTTCATTATACTGCATGTGCATGCTATATTATATATATAAATAAACCACACACTATCTTTAAAATAAACCACACTCTTTCTTTATACTGCATGCTATATAAAGTTGTAACATTACTGTAACAACACGCTTTCTTATAACTAAAAATTACACACGTTCTTTTAACAATACTGCATGCTATATTATATATATAAAATGTACACTATATTATACAATTAATTAATGTTGTATTATGCTTTAATGCTTTCTATTTTGTTTATGTTTGATTAATTACAGTGGTATTGCTATAACTTGCACGCTTTTGGGGTCAGTATGTAGACCAATTTCTGGCTTTCGAACAACACTATCAAGAAGTTACACCCGGTCAGCCATGGGTATTTATCATGCAACTATGCAGGGTTCGCGAGGCGGCATATTAACGTCGAGTGGTGCAATCAATCGCGATCAATAAAGTACCTTTTCAAGTATGTCGATAAAGGTCATGATCGTGTCACCACATCATTCTATCAGCCAACAGGGTATGGAGAGATAGAAAAACCGGTTGACGAGATCAACATGTTCTATGATTGTCAGTACATGTCTTCTTGCGAGGCGGCATGGAGGCTATTGGGTTTTGAACTGCAATACAAAAAACCGGTTGTGCAACGTCTGAGTTTCCATTTGAAAGGTGAACATAATATTGTTTTTGAGGATGATGATCGTATCGATGAAGTGAATAATCCCACCGTCAATGAGAGCCAATTTTTGGCGTGGATGGAAGCGAAAAAGATGTATCCCAAGGCAAGGGAATTGACGTATGTTGAGGCGCTGACAAAATTTGTTTGGAACAAAAAAGAGAAAGTCTGGACTCCTTGAATAAGGTCAGGCTGTATAGGTCGTTTGAGCTATGTTCCTCCCAATGCTGGTGATAATTATTATTTGAGGTGTTTCAATGTTGTTCGTGGAGCTACTTGCCACGAGGATTATATGAAGGTAGGCGATGTCCAGTACATGTCCTATTGCGATGCTTGCTATGCACGAGGTTTGTTGGGTGACGATCGAGAGTACATTGATGGAATTACCGAAGCAAGTCAGTGGGCATCTGCTGAATCTCTTAGGCACATGTTCGCGTCTTTATTGGTTTCTGGATCCTTAGGCAAACTCGATGAAGTTTGGGACCGGTGTTGGCAATTTCTATCTGATGACATCCTATACAAGCAACGACGTCTCTTCGGTAATGATGGTATGAGATTTATTAGGTTCTATATTATGCATTTATCAAGTATTATAACTAATATTATTTTATAAAATTATTCAAGTTTGTATTCCATGTAAAAATCAAAATGTCATAGGTCATTTATCATGCTTTTCAGGTTTGAAGCTGAGTGATACAGTTACAAAAAATTTAGCTCTCACAGAGATTGAGACATTATTGAGACATCGTGGCACCAGTCTTCGCGACTATTCTACTATGCCTTTTCCAGATATGGATAGTATTAATTCAAGTGCTAACCGTCTGGTTTTGGATGAACTTAACTATGACCGTAAGGCTCTAGCTATTGAGCATGATGCACTTCTAACACATATGACCGATGAACAGAAAGGGGTTTATTCCAAAATAATGACATCTGTTGATTCCGGTAGGGGCGGCGTGTTTTTTGTTTATGGTTATGGTGGAACTGGTAAAACATACTTGTGGAGGACTTTAGCTGCTGGGCTAAGATCGCACGGCCGAATTGTGCTTTGTGTTGCATCCAGTGGAATAACATCTCTCCTATTGCCGGGCGGAAGAACTGCACATTTTCGATTTGGCATACTTCTTTCTGTGCATGAAAATTTGTCGTGTAAGATCAATTAGACTAGCCCCCTTGCAGAGTTGATTATTCGCTCTTCATTGATCATATGGGATGAGGCCCCAATGATGCATAAGCATTGTTTTGAAGCTATTCAAGCATCTTTTAAGGCAATAATGGGAGCACTCGACCCGACAAATCATCATAAACCATTCGGAGGCAAGACTGTTGTGTTTGGCGGAGACTTTCGACAAATCCTTCCGGTAGTTCCAAAGGGTAGTCGTCAGGAGATTGTTAATGCTGCAATTAATTCTTCTAGCATTTGGGGAGACTGTACTGTGCTTAGGCTTACAAAGAACATGCGTCTTCAGAGCCTTGGCGATTCGACTGAACGTTATGAGCTAGCCGCTTTTGCTGATTGGATAACGAGCATCGGAGATNCAAATGATGGTTGTGCTCCGATAGACATGCCAGATGATCTATTATTAGAGCCATCCGATGATCCGATTGCAAAAATTGTTGAAAGAACGTATCCGATGTTCAAGAATGCAACCGATGATCCAAATTACTTGAAAGACAGGGCTATACTTGCGCCGACACTAGAGATTGTAGAATCTATAAATGCATACATGTCGTCGTTAAATTTGACTGAAGGACGCACGTATTTAAGCTCTGACAGTATGTGTAAATCCGATTCCAATACCGACTTTCTGGCACAACTCCATACTTCTGAGTTCTTGAATACTATCAAGTATTCTGGAACACCGAATCATGAGCTGAATTTGAAGGTGGGAACTCCAGTGATGATGTTGTTGCGGAACATGGATCACTCAATGGGACTCTGCAATGGTACACGATTGGTTGTGACCAAACTCTCCAATCATGTTCTCGAGTGTAAAATTCTTACTGGCGATCATGCAGGTGATAAAGTTTTGATACCTCGGATGACCATAACTCCTTCTGATGTTAGAGTGCCATTCAAATTCCAAAGAAGACCGTTCCCCATTATGGTTTCTTACGCAATGACTATAAACAAGAGTCAAGGTCAATCATCATCGCATGTTGGCTTATTCTTGAAGAAGTCAATTTTTAGTCATGGTCAGTTATATGTCGTTGTCTCTCGTGTTACTAACAGAAAGGGTCTGAAAATTTTAATCTGTGGAGAAGAAAGTTTGAAAGAAAATCAAACCAAGAATATTGTGTATGGAGAAGTGTTTAATAATATATGATTATTTATACTTTGTATTTCTCTTTCCTTTTTTCCTATTATAATTATAATCAAATTATTAATTATTAAGGAAAAATGTTTAAAATTAAGTTTAGAAAGTTTGAGGAAATAACCCATCGTACAATGCACGGGTACATACTAGTTTTAAACTATCATAGTCCTCAACCAATAATTTGTATGGTGGCTCGCGACCAACTAGTTTATGATTTTAAGGATAGGTACTTGATGATTTGAATTGTTGTTTAAACACACTTTTGTATGTTAAAATAAATATTTAAAATCTACGAGGTAGGTATAAGCATAAATATACTTATGAAATTATATTATGCTAATTTTTAATTAAAATACATTTTAAATTTATTATATTGGGATTTTTTAGTTCATTCATTATTTTTAAATTGTTATTGATTCATATATGTTGGTATATTATATATCCAAGAAATATCTTAAATTTTACAAACGAAGTATTAAGGTAAACTAGAAAATCGCTGAAAAATATCAATATGATATATTATTTGCTAAAAAAAGGCTACTTATACAAAAATTATTAAGTTTTGTCAATAAAAAAGATATGAATATCTAATTAAAGCAGGAGATAAGAAATGAGAAAGTGGTATAAAGATATAAGTGAGAAAAGAAGAATTAAAATAAGATACATATTTTTAGTTAATATGGTTAAATATATTAATATATTAATCTTTAAAAAAAAAAACGGGTTTGTATAATTTTAACATGAAAAAAGAGAGAAAAAAGTATCTGCCATATATATGGTTCTTTGTAGAGAAAACTCTTTTCAATAAAATATTTATCCTTTTAAATATACACATGGAAATTTAGGAGGTGTATTCGTTCAGCATTTTGAGTAACATTTTAAGACTTGAGACTTTGTAAGATTTTCAGATTTTAGAATAATCCTATGAAATCTTAAGGGGTGTGTATTCGTTTGAGATTTCGAGTCATTCTAAGACTTTGAGATTTGAGACTTTTTAAAAGATTTTTAGGTTTTGGAAGAATCTTGTGAAATCTTAGTCTGGAGGTAAAATTTTGAATGAGATTTCGTAGAGTTTTTCTTTAAAAATTCCAACAAATCGTAAAAATTCTTAACAAATCATAGTCTCAAATAAGGAGTGTGTATTCAATTGAGATTTCAAGTGACATTTTGAGACTTTTTAAGATTTGAGATTTGTTAAGATTTTCAGATTTTGGAGAAATTCCATGAAATCCTAGGTCTGGAGGTGGGATTTGAAGTAGGATTTCGTATAAGGTTTTTTGTTTAAAAATCCCACAAAATCTTAAAAAGTCTTAACAAATCCTAGTGTCAAATAAATTAAATACCACGGGATTTTGTAAGACTTTTTAAAATCCCAATTGAATACCCTAGGATTTTTAAAAGTCTTAAAAAGTCTTAACAAATCTAAATTGAATACACAAGGATTTCTAAAGTCTCAAAATGTCACTTGAAATCTCAATTAAATACACACTCCAAATTTAAGTTAAGTAGCTCAGGATTTTGTAAGACTTTTTAAAATCCAAATTGAATATCCTAAGACGTTTAAAAATCTAAATGAAATACACTAGGATTTCAAAAATCTTAAAAAGTTTTTAAAAATCTGAAATGAATACACCCCCTAAGTCTGCAAGTGGGATTTGGAGTAAGATTTGGTATAAGATTTTTTCTTATGAAATCAAACAAATATTAAAAAGTCTTAACAAATTAAGTCTCAAATAAGTTAAATACCTCCGAATTTTGTAAGACTTTTTAAAATTTCAAATGAATATTTCAAGACTTTTAATGACAACATGATTTCTAAAATTTTAAAAAATCTAAGAAATCCAAATGAATACAGCCCGTTTCCCGCATCGGACATATTGATTATCATTTATAAACTAGCACCTATTGTAAATTGCAGTACTTTTAACCCGACCCAAATAATAACATGGCCCGGCCTCTGTAACTAGTCCCGTTGGGTCACCTAGCTAATTATTAAACCAGAAAATTAAATTTTACTAAAATTAAGTAGATGCAGTGAATATCTTGACTTCCCACAAGCTAAATTTCATACAACTTCCGTAACATAAGAAATATCAATGGCAAATGTACGTAAATGATTAGGGGTGTACTTGTCCAATTCTTATGCTATAATTCTTAGTGGAAACTCCAATTCAAAGATAAATATGAAACGAAAAAAGTTATTCTAAAATTGAAATGTACAATGACAAAATTTATCGTATAATTTGCGGTTTATGGTATAATTATATGTTCAACAATAGATATGAGAATTTTTTAACAAAATTATATATTTAATTGTTGTTAGCTTAGTTAATATAAACTTTTATATTTCGTGATTTATTAAATTTTTTGTATAAAATTTATTTTAAATATATAATAGACAATCAATTTATTACTCTGTGAGGATTGAGTTATTCTCCTTTGGGGAGTTTGTGTATTCTCCTGTGGGGAGTTTTTATTTTTCTTTTTAGTCTTGTGGTGTGTGTTGTAGATTCTAGGCTGCCTAGTGTAGTCTTCCAATTCCAGCTATTCAGTCAGTTATAATTATGTGTTTTAGATCCAATATTTTTAAGCTTGTCACTAATAAATTCATGCATTAACTTGTTAAATACCTCTAAGAAGACAAACATCCGAGCCAAAACCAGAATCAATTGGATGTAGACTCAAAGTATATGCAACCCTCCCCTCCCACATACGAATACCATGAAACAAATATATTAACTTATATATTTATATATAGTATTTTAAAATCAAAAAATAATATGCATTTATTATTGGCTAATATGTCAAATATTATGAATTATAAACAAACAGATTCACAGAAATTAACACACTTGAGCCTACGGATATTGGATCTTTTTGAAAAAAGAAGGGTAGATTCGAAACATCTTACCTGCAAAAACCTTTCTTCTACTTGTCGTTCGGGAGCCCATAAAAAATAATAAAAGTTACTTTAATTAATTTTCTCGTATCTTTTAATTAGTTAAATTGACAAAAGAATATATTCATGCTACACACGAGTATCGTATTAGTTAATATGTTTATCGAGGGATTTGATGTCTCCACATGTTAATATTTGGCAAGCTATATATTTTTTTGAATTTAATATGGTCACATAAAATAAGCAAAACTATTATAGTATGAGTTACTCAGGAGTAATAATTCCATCACATGATCTGCGGCCACCATTACGTGTTATCTAGTCGCCCCAATATTAATCACAATTACTTATTGATTAGTCATTATACTGACATTTATTAATTCAATCATGTTAAATTATTAATTCTCTCTACCAGAAAAATACAAAGCAAAAAGTGCGGCTGCATTGGACCATAAAAAACTGTTGGGAGAAATTTTTAACTTAAAATTAAAACCATGACTCATCAAAAGCACTAATCTTGATGGCAAAAGAGAGAAGCCTCACTAGTGTACGTGGACCAACAGACGCAAAATACTTGAGAAATACTCCTAAATTTTTTAAGTGGGAATGCTTTCTTACAACACACGAGCCATAAAAGAAATCTCCACACNCACTAATCCATGTAGGCACAGAATTTAGCTTCAGAGCAAAGTGAAGACAATACAAAAAGATGACAATAGTAACACAATAAATACAAAGGGAACATATTTTTTTTATTCGTAAAATAAATAAATAAATAAATAAGAAAAGCTTCCTTATAGGTAGAGTGGCTTCTTCTACTAGAAGGGGGAGAAAGGCACGACAGAGACATTTTACCAAGCAGAGGAAAAAATGTGTGCAGTCACCATGATTGGTTTGCAAGGGATAGTTAAAAAAGAAACGTTTTTTCTATTTTCCTCAATAGAATAAACTTCACCCTTGTCTAAGCAAAAACAACCCCATTCTATCTCTCTAAACCTTTACTTGTCACTTGCCCTTTAAATTCTTTCATTTTTATCAATGACCAGCAACCCCTCTATCTCCCAATGGGGTGGCTACAATCCCTCTTCTCTCCCTTAAAGAAGTCATGGATTCGTCTACATTCGGCTCGAAAAAAGAGTACGCCTTCTCATTCTATTTCTATTGAATTATTCACGTTTTATCTTCTAATTCAAAGTCTCAAATGGATCATATATTTCTATTGAATTATTCACGTTTTATCTTCTAATTCAAAGTCTCAAATGGATCATAATCGCGCTTATATTCCATACCTAGATTCATATATTTATGCAGGAAAAAT
>BKCP01005594.1:341595-362905 GCA_008636005.1 Striga asiatica | reverse complement strand
CATAAAAGTTTCATTGCACATGGAATTCCAAACATGCAAGATGTCTTGTGTAACTGTAGATTAAAACTACTTTATATATTATTTCCTCTTCTTCTCACGCCCCTCCTCATCTATATTTTTTTCTCTCTCTCTTCTTCCTCACACCCACTTTCATTCTTTTTTCTTCTTTTGTTTTCTTCTTCCTCACTCCTCTTCTTCTCTTTAAACTAGTACAGTATTTCGGTCCCTTATAAAAAGCAGTTTTGAATTAGAATTCAAATTATATAATAAAGAAAAGATCGGGTCATTATTAATTATTAAATATGATAATAAAAAAAAAAATATATATTATTGAACACTTACTTACCAAATGATATCTACTTCCTACATAAATCTCGAATCTTGAGAACATCACCACCCATAAATAGGGTCACATCCTTTGATGTGGGTATTCGAACTTCACCTAATAAAAAAAATATATTGGATTAGCCGATCAAAACAAAAAAAGAAATGTCGAATTATTTATTGAGTTTAATTATATTAAAATTAATGAAATATCTTCTCATTCCTTCCCACGGTACATTTGCATTATGAGGACAAAATGTTCTTCTTGATTTTGGTAATGATGCTCAAAAGCAATCAAATGGTACATATTGACTCCAAAACGTAGAGTTCTTCATGTTTTCCCTACACAATGTCGAAAAAAATTTAAAAGGCATTTGTTCTTCCAATTATTTGGTGATTTTTGGTGTTCGCTTTATTATTTATTCATGTGATAAGTAGAATACTGATATTTGTTCTTCCAATTATGAGGTGATGATGATTCATTGTGCGACATTCTAGGATGGAGCTTAAAAACTACAATAAGGGCGAGTATACTTCAATAATCCATGGTAAATTTTCTCATGGGAAGACTAACAATTTCGCTTTTTCTTAATTCATTTTTCAAAAGTTTAAAGATTGGGGTTTTTTTTTTTTTTTAAATGAGCAAGAGCCTTCTCTTCAAACTTACCGAAGGATCAGAAGCAAATATCATTTGTAAATAATACTATTTCCTGTAGACATATTCGATTCATTTTGTTATATCTTCTACTAAATCTGGAGGTTTCTAATTATAGAGAAGTAAAAGAGATAAAGTTATTGCATTTGATTAAAGTATAAAGAGTGGAAAAAAGGTGATTTTCTCTCCCCATACACTAATCCTATTTGCCTCGAGAGGATAATTTAGATTTTATTTCAAAATGTCTTGTAAGAACATGTTTCTTAAGCTGGAGATTATCTTGTAAAGATGAGATCGAATCTTTAGTTTGTTAAGTATATGAACCTAAAATAAGATGAATGTGTATGGTGGGTTATGCATTTGTTTACTTTGACAATTAATATGATAAAAAGTAGTTATCCATGTTTACNCAACATACGTGCATTCAAACTTGATATCATGAGATTCTCTAGTTTTTCTTCTTTTATTTTCATTAGTAATGATATTTTTTTTTTCGTCTTTTACATACACCCGTGAACCCTTTTGTAAAAGAAGACCAAACATGATTATTGATAAAAGAATGCATCTTTCATTGATAAGAGAATGAATCTCCATGCTTTTTTTAAATCTTGTAATGCATATTGATTGGAAAACACAGTTTTGGAGAACACGATGAACCGCGTCCCTCAAAAATCTACTATCCGCGGCCGAGATCTTGCCAATACATACGAAAAGTTTATCTCAACATTGCAAACACCAAGAACATTTACAAAAATAAAATTTTTTCAATTTCTGTCACGTTGGTGCAATTTTCTCGTCATGCTCACAATAATGTAGGTTCTATCTAGTGCTCCCAAACGTCCCTGCTTAACATCAATCATACTTCATTAATTCCGGCCAAGAATGTGGTGAAGTCTAAGAATTTTTTTTCCCACTAACTTGAAACCACTTCCACCTTCAGTCTGTGCATATGTCGTCTATTGGTTAAGCTATCAGCCAGATATTTTGGGCCTTTCGCTATTTTGGAAAAAATTGGGGTTGTTGCGTATAGGTTGGATTTACCAGAGGGTTCAAAAATCCACCTTGTTTTCCATATGTCATTACTCGAAAAACACTTAGGAAAGGGGTTGTTACTTGAAGGGGAGCTTCTAGCCATGGATACAAATGGAGGCTTCAAGATCGAACCTTTATCAATAGAAGGCCGCCGGGTGATCCATCGTCACCAACAACTAGTTGAACAGATCTTGGTTCGCTGGGCAAGAACTGGGCGCACTCTACCTCTTGTGAAGATTTGAGCTTTATCAGCCAAAAGTTTGCCTCTTTCAATCCTTGTGGACAAGGATCTCTTTAACCGAGGGAATATGTTTTGGACTTAGGGCTTGAAGGTGGATAATCAGTATTGAAGGTTGAAGAAAAAGAAATTAGGGTTCTAAGATGTTAGAAGGCAATTGAATAATTAGAAATGGAAGAGGAAAAGGTTTTTTCGATACAAAACGGAATGGCTTGACACGTGGCAGTCAATCCGGGGGGACCAAAGGACATGTGTTAGGAACAAAATGGGTCGGAGGGCTTGACGTGGCAGGTGGTGTGGCCTTGGTTAAGAGCATTAATTAATAGCATATGTTATTATTACTAGTGCATATCCCATGCGATGCACGGGGTATACAAATTTGGAGAATATTATAATTTGACATGCATTAGGATAAATGAGAGTTTAATACATACGAACATTATTCAATCATAAAATGTTCATCACAAAAAAATCTTATATTATTAAAAAAATTTATGTACACAACATTATGAGTTAGATTATTGGGTAACTCGTTGTGATGAGCATGGGCCAGACGTGGGCTGCACAAAGGGCTACGAAAACTGGGCCTCACACATCTGGGCTCTCTTGCTGGGCTTCTCTTCTAGGCTGCAGATGCTGATTGCTATGGCCGAAAAAATTGCCCCACATACTTGGACAACTTTTCTTATCTCTAACTATACTATAAATTATATTTGATTCCAAGTTTAAAAATTTTCCATTCCTATTTTATGTAGATAGTTATTTTGTATTCCCAGCTATACTAATAAAGCATGTTTTTAGTTTGAACCATGTAACTTTCTTAACAGTGAGTTGAATAATTTATAAATAGAAATATAATTTAATGATTCCCTCTAGTTTCTCTCTCGTCTCCCCTCTTATTTCATATTCCTTATTTCACAATTTTCTCCAAATAAAACAAAAAAATTACATACAACAATTATTAAGTTGACCATCAAATAAATCAAAATAAGACTACGTAAACTTTTCCTTAATAATTTCTATATTTTTTTTAAATAAAAATTGTAATGTTTCAGGTTCGACATAAAATTGGTTTTTGTTTTTTATTAATTGTTTATGAATAGGCTATCTATCTTAATTTTTGTTCAAGGTTGGTTTATTTTTTATTTGTATCATCAGATATATCATGTTAGTCACCATTGGACAAAAGCTCATATGATGTGATGATAAATGTGCATTTAGATTTTAACATATACAACATAAATGTAAAAAATACAGAGAATATACTAACGCTAACAGTTGCACAACAATTAGAAAAATGTGATTTTCTTAATTAAATATTTAGGATAAATGCATTGTCAAATCATAAAATTCCTCAAGCAAGGAGTTCGCTCTTATATACCATTCGAGATTTCAGTGCCAATAATTTGCATTGTTCCAACTTCTCATTCATCTTAATGGTATAGAAAGAGCCATCTATTACGCTTAAATTAATGGAAAGAGAAGACAATTTCAATGATCTATCCTTATAGGGAGATTGAGATTGATGTATATGTGTAATAAAATATCACCAATATTACAAAATTGATATTTGGAAAACCTGAAGACATGGAAAGCAACAATAGTATCACAATATATGTGCACGCCCGGGCTTCCTCGCGCTGGGCTTCTCTCCTGGGTTGCTTCCACACTGGGCCGCGAGCTGAGGACGGACGCAAGCGTGTTGGTTTGAACTCAGCTGATCGTTTTTTACGGTGTGGGAACAGCAACGCGGTGGCCGTTTTTTACGGCGTTCAACTCCTCGGCAACCGGGAATCAAAACTCGACATAATTTACGAAAAATATAATTTTTTAGAGGTTCGGGAATTTACCAAAAAAAAATGGGATTTTGGCTTGGAAAACAAAACAACAACTCAAGGCACGACTTACGTTGGATTTCCGAAATAAATTCAGCCCCTAAATTCAAATGACGAACTTGGCATGGTAAAAAAGCTCAGATTTTCAATTCGTCTTGAAACGGAAAATAAAGGCTCGACTAACTAAGAACAACGACCAACATAGCATGAATTATACTCGATTTTTTCTGAACTTAGCTAAGGTATATCATTGTTGGGAAGTAAATTTTCATTTCACGGAAGTTGTACAGAAGTGTAATTCACAGATTACATCTTATGGGTTGAACTACGTTAATAAATAGGATTTTGCAATAAAAGGAACGTTGATCTGTGTCTTATGTTCTAAAACATATGTAAAAGTACATAAGGAAAATGAAAATTTCTGGTTTTGAGAAACTCCTTAATGTACAACGCACATCTCATTAGCAGTGCGAGTTAGACTTTAAGATAAAATTACAACTCAAATGTTACCTAGGTGATGTTATTGGGCGATAGATCTTTCAGAGACGCTCCACGAACATCAAGATACGCAGCAATAGCTACATCGCTATCAAAACATAAGAAAAAAAAGGAAATATAACTGTCAGTTTCCAATTCTGAGGAAACCCAATATTTTAGAAAGATGTAAACAAAACTAAACCTCCAAGATTATGAAAAAGATGACCTAAAGATTCCAAAAATCTTGTGCCGGTTTCTTAATCATTCTTATTTTTTAATGAATCTCTTTTACCTCCATTTTATCTAGTGAAAACATGAAATTATATTCGAATTTTTTCTTAAGGTTTCGAGGGTTTACCATTCGCCGGTCGAAGGAGAAGAATCGGGCAGGTAAACCTTGATTTTTGGTCGTTGAAATTTGTCTCGTCTCAGCCGCGGGAGAATCCTCGACTCTACCGTGGAAGAGGCCCGCTCCTGTTGATGGAAGAAGCCTCGACCATAGCCAGACGTGCTCGAAACCTGCTCAGCCGCGGCTGCTTGCTCTCGCTGCTCCAGCCGCGGCGTTCTGTTTCAGCCTGGTGCTCTCGCCGAAGCCTGGTGCTCTACCTTTGGGTGATCTTTCTCGCCAGTGAAACTTCGGCCGGAAAACTATAAATAAAATTGGGAAAGGAAGAGAGAAGGAGAGAAGATGAAGGCTTGTAAAAATATTTAATGAATCTGGACATTGGGTTGTTCCGATTTTTTAAAGTGAAGGAGAAGATTTTTGTAACCTTGGAAATCGAGAGAAATTAGGTGAGATAAGGCGTGATGTATGGGCGGATCACTTAATTTCTGGGGAGATATGGAGGACCAATTTGCCTACTTTCCTGTAAAAAAAATAATAATAAAATGCCACAATTTAAGGACAACAGTTAATGTTGTCCGATTTTTATTTTTTTTTCTAAAAATGACTATAAATGACATGCTATTAATGTTGATAAGGTTTTGACTAAAAATTGACCTGCCATTTTTAAAAATTGTTAATTCTTATTATATATATATAGATGTTAGATACCATTATGTATGCATTGCCCATTGTAGTGGAAAATGTCTACGTAGGACCAAGTTTGTTAACATGCGTGTGGAATGAAAAAGGGTACGAATTAACAGCTCAATTTATCTCTCTATCTCCTCTCACTGTCTCTTTCTAAACTTCATCTTCTTCCTCCTAATTCATCTACAAATTACAGTAAAAAAAATTAAATAAAAATATACAAACATCAATCACAACAAAGATTAAGGGCAATTTTGTCTTTTTAACTCCGATAATCAACTCAAAATCAAGATTAGTCATCCCAGTTTGAGGAGATTATTTATCCCTTCATATTAAGACTATCTCCCTAATAACACCACCCCCCCTCCCCCCCACCCCTCCCCGAATATTCGACTGGCCTTAATCAATGAAAGCAAACTATGGATTAATAAAGGGTAAGTGGGGATATCCCATTTAAGGAAGTATTATATTACAATCCATCATAGTTCCATCATATTGTGCCCGAAACACCACTTTATCCATGAAGATCACAATTGAACACCTTAAAAATTTTTACTACTATAGGAAGGTAATTGAGGGCAAAAATAAAATATAAAAGAAAAAAACACTATAATTTGCAGAAGAACACCTAACAAATTTTTGCTACTGTACGAAGGTAATTGAGGGCAAAAATAAAATATAAAAGAAAAATAAACATTGCAATTTGTAGAAGAACTTCTCAATCTCATACACACTTGCAACACAATCCTAATCTTTTTACCTATGTTCTAAAACTCTAGACCACTCGGTCTAGGTACTAGGCAGTATCCAAACGCCGTGACTTTTGCCTTGACGACTGTTCTAGACGTTTGGATAGTTGGGCGCGTTTAGGCGGACTAAGTGGTTGAGAAGTTACTTGTGCATAAGCTGATTAGGCGGCGCCCATATATTTTCTTTTTAAAAATTTTAATTTATTTTTTAGAAAAATATAAAGACATAAATTTTATGCATGAATTTTATGTTAGTTATAGAAAAAATATCAATAATTGTTCGATTATATTGATTAGATTACAGTAAGAAAAATTAAATAACAACTTTTAGACATTGCTTTTAACTATTTTTCACCCAACCAACGTCGAGAAGGAAAAATAAAAAAGAAAATGAAATGGTAAAAGATAATCCAAAAAATACCCACCGTAAATCCTTCCTATTGAAAGGTGTATTAGGCTGTGTTTGGTACATAAATAAGCTGGCTTATAGCTTATTTGGTTACCTTATAAGCTCCCTATTTTTAAATAAGCTCCGTTTGGTAGGACGAGCTTTTTGATAAAGCTCGAGCTTATTTGATAAGCTTCTTTGAGTAACTTTTCAAATAAGCTCGTTGATATTTTTATTTCAGATAGCTTATCAGCTAATTTTTACCAAACACTTTTATCATATAAGCTAGCTTTTCAGCTATAAGTCATAAGCTAAAAAATTACTGATAACGTATAAGCTAGCTTATCAGCTATCAGCTAGCTTATTAGCTAGTTTTACCAAACATAGCCTTAGTTTGAGATTTCGAGGGACATTTTAAAACTTTTTTAAGTTTTGGAGAATCATGTAATTTAATTAGGACTTCTAAGAACTTTTTAAGATTTTAGAAATCCTAATGTATTTAATTTAGATTTGTTATGACATTTTAAGACTTTTAAAAACCCTGGAATATTCAATTGGGATTTTAAAAAGTCTTACAAAATCCTAACGTATTTAATTTATTTGGCACTAGGATTTATTAAGACTTTTTAAGATTTGGTTGGATTTCTAAACAAAAAATCTTATACGAAATCTCACTTCAAATCCTACCTCCCGACTTAAGATTTCATAGAATTCTTCCAAAATCTGAAAATCCTAAAAAGTCTCAAATCTTAAAAAGTCTTAAAATGTCACTTAAAATCCAAATTGAATACATCCCTTTATCTTAAGTTCGGAGGTGAGATTTTTTGTGGAATTTTGCCTTTAGCAATCCCAACGAATCTTATAAAGTCTTAACAAATTTTAGGCTCAAATAAGTTAAATATCCAACGATTTTGTAAGACTTTTCAAAATTTCAAATACCCCGAGAATTTTAAAACTCTTAGGGGGAGATTGTATATAGATTGTACAGTAAAATCATTAATCAAAACTCAAATTTAACTCAACTCCACTATCTCCAATATTACCAATATAATTAAATAATGTCAACCAATCATTCTTATACATCACATCAACTTTAATTCACTATTCATTCACTCACATAATTTTAACAGCAGCTCCAATGCTGCGCTACTCTAGCGTAATACGCTAGAGTAGAGATAAAATTGCTCTCCAACGCTGCGCTACATTTCTGCATTACTCTAGAGTTATGAACAGTATCGCGCTACATCTGGCGCGGTACTATTCATTACTCTACAATTTTTATTATTTTTTTATATTATATGTAATTGATTTATCTTAAACATTATTATTTGATAAAATTTGTACCATATTTATAATTTAATCTTAGAATTATATGAAAATATTATTTTTAAAATTTTTATATTTATATTGAATTCCTATAAAATAAATCAAATAATATAAAATAATAGTAATTATTTGTCCAACAATATTTTAATCTTGTATTAGACCAACTAACATCATGATATATTTATTTTATAAAATAATATGTTCAATTAAATAATATTTAACATGTTAGATAAATTAAAATAATATGAATAATATATATGTAGAGTAAAATGTAGCGTGAACGGTTGGAGACTAAATTTGATTTTTGTTTAGCTTTACTCTAGAGTAGAGTAAACTTTATTCAACTTTAATTATTTTATTTTAAATATTATTTTAATATATCTTCTAACAACAAACTATACCACATTTTTTCAAACTTAATTATAGTTAAAAAAAAACCAATTTTTTTCTAGTTGAATTCATAACCGATCACCCTTTAACAAGTCTAAATTAAACACACCGTTATTTCTAAAGTTTTAAAAATTCTTTAGAAATCCAATTGAACACACTCCCTTAAAAATTTCAATTTCATGATAATAGTCGAATTTTACCAATAACTGAATTACATAAAAATTAGTAAATTATTCCAAGTTTTTGTTCATCATTCTGAATTATCGGATGTGTTTTTTCGTAGAAAGAAAATGAATATAATCTTGTGATAAAAGTTCAGAAGTTTGTAGAATTTTTGCAGCTTCACCCCGCTGTGCTGTCTTTTGTAGTTGAAGTATCAAACGAAAGGAAGTATTTGACATTTCCTGTAAATTCATAGCTCTTTTTGTAATTTTATTTTTTAATTTTTTTGCTTCCTGCTTTTCTGTAGCCGTGTAATAAAGAAAAATTCACAGAACTCAGCTAATAAAGAACGCCATTGCCAATTTTCTTTTGCAAGCGTCTTCTCTCTAACCCTACCTTGTCTTGTCTGTTCTCTTCTTTTGCCTGTATTTCCTCTCTCTTAATCGCTGTGGAGAATGTCGTTGTGGAATTAGAATTGATCTTAACCTCTACAGAACTCGGATTTCCAGCGAGGTAAAGAGATTTGCTCGTTTTGTGTGTGTGCTTCCTGAGGAATTGAGTGGGATTTCGGTTTGTTTCAGATCTGGTAATGCTGTAAATTGGCGTGCTTGCTGATAACAGAAAGATGAATCTGGCCTGAATTGTGTGGGAGTTCGATCGGGATTCGAAGAGTTTGCTTGAGCGCATGGACATGGACATGGACGGGAGTGTAAGATCAGGAGGCGTTTTGAAGAAGAAGAGTTCATCAGGGTGTTTGATCATCAAAAAGAAGGTTGAAAACGGGAGTTATGGAGTTGGGGGTTCGAACATCAATGGTAATGAGAAAAAGAGACCCAGGTTAGTTCCGAGTGATTCTGATGTGAGTGATGAGGACGAGGCATTAGAGTTTGTGAGAAGGAAAGTCAATGACAAGAGACTGTATGAAGGTCCAATGGGGTATGACAGAAGTGATCTCGGATACAGGAAGCTTGTTGGGATGAATGTTGATGGTGAGAGGAAGAGGAGTAGGTCGAATTTGTATGGATTTGATGACTACAATGAATTTGATGGGCAAAGGATGAGGGGCGAGTATGCGGAGAACAGGTTAAGGATTGCTGGGCATAGTGGTGGTGAAAATTCAAAGGATTTTGGTGTTGGATCATCTCATAGGAATTTGAATGTTGACAAAAGGAAGAAAAATTCATATTTTGATGGTCCTAACGGTGGGAGGAGGAGTAATGTGGGTGATCATGTTGGTTTTAGAAATAAAGGATCCGAAATGGAGGAGGATGAAGCACGTATGCCAGTTTCATTGGCAAGGGCAAAGTATCAGCAAACATCTGATGAGCCAATCAGGCTACAGGGAAAGAATGGGGTGCTGAAGGTTATGGTGAATAAGAAGAAAAATATGGATTTACATCCTCATTATAGGAAATTTGACCACAGGAAAGTGGAAGAAAGCGGTTTACATCCTCACAATAGGAAATACAGTCCTAGGGAACATGAAGAACTGCCTGGTCCTAGGTCGAGAGATGTTCTAAAGAAAGAATTATCACCAGCATTGGCAGTTTATGTGAAGCCACCCGAACACAGAAGCTTGTCGGTGGAGAAGGAGAAGATGCGGGTGAAATTGGAAAAAGTAAAACCAGTTTTAGGTAAAAGCGTCAATGGTAGAGAGTCAGAAGTCGGTACGATGGTACGGGGCAGCAAGGATAGAGAAATGGAAAGAGAAGTTACTGATACAACACTTAAGCTTGCACCACTAGCCCCCAAATCTTGTAGCTCAAAGAAAGGGATGGAAAAGGAGGAAGAAAGAACACCTCCTGAAAATGCCCATCCCATTACAGGGAAAGAACGAAAAGGGAAGGAAACTAAAGAAGTGAAGGCAAAGCGCGGTGGAAGTACTGAAAAGCAAATATTGCGAGAGAAGATTAGAGGAATGCTGCTTGATAATGGGTGGACTATTGACTATAGGCCAAGGCGGAATAGAGACTACTTAGATGCTGTTTATATAAACCCCAGTGGAACGGCGTACTGGTCAATTATTAAGGCTCACGAAGCTCTAAAAAAGCAGCTGGGTGAAGACGTAGCTAAAGCAAAATTGGACGTTGATTCTCCCTCGTTTGCTCCTCTATCGGAAGACCTGATAAATAAACTCACCAGACAGACCAAAAAGAAGATTGAAGCAGAAATGAAAAGGAAGAGAAAAGAAGATGGAAAAGCTCAGAGGGCCAAGAAATCTGAAGTGGGAAATTCCGAAGAGAGCTTGGACAGTGATCAGAATGAAGAGAGATTCGGTTCATATGTGAAACAGAACAATAAGAAACGGAAAGGTAAATTGCTTGAGGTGGATAAAGAGAGAGAAGGTGTTGAGTCAAGTGAGGACTCGCCCAAGAGGAAGCCCAAGAAAGTCAAAGATGGAAAATCTTACAGTGGTTCAAATTCTAATGTCTTACAAGGAAGAACGAGTAAAGTAATCGGGAGATGCACTCTTCTTGTTCGTGGTTCTGATAGAGGGGATAACTCAGAGTCTGATGGATACATTCCCTACAGTGGGAAAAGAACTGTATTGGCGTGGCTAATCGACTCTGGAACAGCACATTTAAGTGAAAAAGTGCAGTACATGAACCGCAAGAGAACTCGGGTAATGCTGGAAGGTTGGATCACTAGAGATGGAATCCACTGTGGTTGCTGCAGTAAAATTCTTACAGTTTCAAAATTTGAGCTGCACGCTGGCAGCAAGTTGCGACAGCCTTTCCAGAATATTTTTGTGGAATCTGGGGCTTCCCTTATGCAGTGTCAAATTGATGCCTGGAATAAGCAGGGGGAGTCTATGCGTAGGGATTACTGTACTGTTGATGTTGATGGCGATGAGCCGGATGATGATACCTGTGGTCTTTGTGGTGATGGAGGTGCTTTAATCTGTTGTGATAGTTGTCCATCAACTTTCCATCTGATTTGTTTAGGAATACAGGTGCGTATTTGATGGCGTCTATCACAAAAGTTTTGTACTTTGCTGTTTTATAATTTATTTTTTTTAAAAACATTACATGTACTTTAGTTTAGTGTTTCGAGTTCCCATTGTATATTATAAGACAGTCTCTTAGCTATTAGTTATGTTTCCCGACTTACATGGTTCATCACTACCATTTTGGCCATTAATTTTTGTCAAGCACACTTTTAGTTATCCTTTTGTTCCCAAGTAGTGTTAGAAGACACAGTATGAAGTTATACATAATCACCCCCGTAACGCATATTAGAACAGAAAAATAATATTGAGCAGATGGTATAGAAATACAATTTCACAGTTACTGACGATAGATTGTGTCACGCTTAGTGAATCAAGTTTCTGTAGTAAGCGTGTGTATTCTCATTTTTTTTTAATGGTTGAACACTTCATTTGCCCCTACCTCCATTGCAGGTGCTTCCTTTAGGTGATTGGCATTGTCCGAATTGTGTATGCAAATTCTGTGGAGATGCTAGTGGAATTTCTGCTGAAGGAAATGATGGCGTTGCTGATGATCTTACTAGATGCAGCTTCTGTGGGAAAAAATGTAACTTCTTTCATGGCTTTGGATTTTTGTGCAACTTTTTTCTCATATCTAATTTTTCACTCCATAAAAGATGTTAAGATATGCACACATTATGTTGTTCTATATATATATGTGTGTGTGTGTGTGTAAATGTGTTTGTAATCCTTTACAGAGAAGCTGAAACCAATTTTTTTGTTTGTTTAGATCACAAATCGTGCAGTGTAGAGGTTCATGATCTCCCGATGAGTTCAAGTGATGGATCTTTCTGTGGGCTGAAGTGCCATGAGGTAATTTCTTCTTGGCATTAATTGCTAAATAAATGAGATTGTGGTATTATATTTCTTGCATCTTCTGCCGACTAAGCAGTTAAGAAACTATTTTCCATATATTCAAAATACGCAGGGTAAAGACTGAATATTGGTGCTATGTTTGCTCTAATACAAGTGGAAATAATAAAATCCCAAAGAAGGTCAAAGAACTAAAAGCCCATTGTATCCAAACAAGTTCAATGGATTTGTTAGTATCCATTTGTGATTGTTAATTTCATAACCATCTATTCAAATGAAGCTAGATTCCTTACTTTCATTTGCAATATTGCTGTTTTCCTTGTTCTATTTTATTTTGCAGCTCCATGATAAAATTTCATTTTGCTTCTTCAGCTCTACGATCATCTACAAAAGATTCTTGGTGTTAAACATGAATTGGAAGATGGATTTTCATGGTCTTTTATACAACAAGCAGACGTGTCTGATAACTCGCATCGTGGATTTTCTCAAATGGTGGAGTGCAACTCCAAGCTAGCTGTTGCATTATCTGTTATGGATGAGTGTTTTTTGCCCATCATTGACCGGAGAAGTGGGATTAATATACTTCATAATGTTGTTTACAGCTGTGGGTAAGTTGTTATTTACCCGGCTAAAGCATATACCAACATATATTTGTAATTTTGTTGTTCCAGCTTCATTTACTGTTACACTATACTGCTTAAAAATGCTGGAAAATTATGCAATGTGATGTGCAGAATGCATCGGAATGGGTACAACTGTTAAGTGTTAACCAAAAATAAAGAAAAAAAAAACTATTATTGAGTTGGATTTTGATCTTTTATTTTTGTGGTCATCAGATTCTTGGACACCAAAAGAAGGTTATAGCTGTAGTATTTTTAGGATCTTGAATATATTTTGCCCTACACAGACCTTGCAAGATTGAATCTTTGATTTGTAAATGTGTTCTTGTTATTTCCTGCGAGCACGGTGTTGTGCATTACCAAAATAGGGTATTTGGAGAAGGTAAGTCAGATGCAATGAGGTTTGCAATGAGTCGGGTGTATTTGGACCTGATCATATCGTGGCATGAAGTTTTAGCTATGAGTTTAATTTGTACTAAACAAGAATCGAATACTGCTTTATGGTTATGAATAGAAAGGTTGATAGGTTCTTATATATCAGCATAGGCGTGGTTTAGAAAATTGGACATTCTATGTTCTAGAAAGAAAATGTGAATTTTCAGGGTCGAGATTCAGGACATATATGGATCCCAGATCTAAGAATGATATTACTGATGATGTATGTCCGAAATATTTCCACACACATATCTCGCATGCACATGAACTTTAGTACTTATTCTTTAGAAAATATGATCAACCTGTGAACTTGTCTGGCAGAGCAAATTTCAACCGCCTGAATTATAGTGGATTCTATACAGCAATTTTGGAGCGGGGTGATGAAATAGTTTGTGCAGCTTCTATAAGGTAATAAATTGATGTTTCACATTGTCAACCTGAATTGCCTTATAGGGATAATGATTCTTAATTTTTTTATGATTGGAAGAGTTTGAGTTACATAAACACATCTGGGATAGCTTCTGAGTTAACTCAGTTCTTCAACTTCCAAATGTGTGTTTCTAGAAGAAATTAGAAGTATAATTTATGAGAGAAAAATAACTTTAACTTGCTTGCTGGTGGCAAAATACCTAGGTTTTCCTTACGGTTGTTACAATCACCAACTTTCTGTATTTATGCTCAAATATTATTTACTTTGACCTTAATAGTTGAAGATCTTAAGAGAACAATTTTTTTTTTTTTTTTTCAAAAGTCATTTCTTCCTTTCTCATTAATAAGCTTTTATCGTAATCGAACTAGTGTCCAGGTCTCAAAAACAGTCATCTACTCCTGGACATATTAGGGACTAACTTATTAATATTAAACATGAAATGTAAATGGGTGAAATTAGTCTGTGTTCTATACTCCAGAACGTACCCCTTTTAATCATTATCTTTAGCAGATTTATGCACATTAATATTTTCTGTTAATTTTAGCTTATCATTCTGGAATTTCTTTTACTATATTTTCACTCTTTATATTATAATATTAATTTATGTATCTCTGCATACATGCCTGTACGTTTAGTTTATAAAAGTTGGTTGTTTGTGGTTATGCTGATGTTCACTGTTCTGATGAAAAGGAAAAACCAACCCACATCGTTGATTTTTTTTCATTTACTAATCAGGATTCATGGATCGTGTCTGGCTGAGATGCCATTTATTGGAACTCGTGAAATCTACAGGCGGCAGGGAATGTGTCGGCGCCTTCTATCTGCAATTGAAACGGTAAGTATATTAGAGTGGAGTCGATCAGTTTTTATGCTTATTAGGTTGCATGGGTACTGTAATTTTTCAGGCATCAGCTGATCAATTTTCTGGTCAATTTTATAAGCATGAGGTCAGAGAAAATGGCATCTGATTATGCAATGAGATTGTATTAAGATGTACTGGTGTCATGACTTACCAACTGTTTTCCTGTGTTTTAATTTAATTGCATTCGAATAGACATTAATCTTGTTTTGTGATTCCAGGAGCTTCGGTCTCTCAAAGTGGAGAAGCTAATTATTCCTGCAATATCGGAGCACAGGAACACATGGACAACAGTTTTTGGTTTTCATCCGATTGATGATGGGCTTAAGAAAGAAATAAAATCTATTAATATGTTGGTGTTTCCAGAGACGGATATGTTGCAAAAGCAGTTGGTCAATCAAGAAATTTCTTATGGTAACAAAATTTTCGGATACTGTAATTTTTCCATCTCATTTCCTTTTACGCCCTTGAAGAGATTGTTTGAACTGATTGGAATATCTGCACAGCTATAAGGATGAGATTTGACAGTTTTTGGCTGAAAAAAGAATTCAAATTTTTTGGTGTTTTCAAAACCTTTGGTTCTGATTTTGACGACTTCACACATTTTTACACCTTACGAGAAACTCCATAGTGATTCAATTTTTAGCTTCTATATGCACTATACTTTGTTCCTTTTGTTTTCGATACAATAATACTTCCATCCAGAAGCAGAAAATATCAATATTTATTTATTTATCTTTTAATGACTCTAAATTGTGCTACCTCTGCTTCTAAATTCGCCTTTCTTTCGACTATAGGGACGAAGCTTTCTGAAACAATACAGAAACAAGCTTGGTCATCACCTGCTTTTGTTGAAAAACCTGAAATCAACTCATCTATGGAGCGGAAACCTTTGTCATCTGTTTTTGTCGGAAAATCTGATATTGACTCATCTGTGGAGCAGAATAACCATACGACCAAAGATCCTTATGATAGTTCAGCAGGTAGTGCTTCAGATTCTCCTTGTGAATCTGATATAGATCTTGCCAGCAAGAGAAAGTTTGCTGTGGAAAACGAACAGAAAGAATGCTCTACTAGTGCTGAAATAAGAAACGTGTCTGGCATAAAAAATGGATTTCCACACAAAATTCAAACTGGACCGGAGGACAATGAAAACCAGAAACCTTTGACCTCAGATAGTGCTGAATTTGTTGATGCTCATGCTGTTGAACAAATAATTGAGATTAATGAATCTTCTTGTTTTCCTAGTCTTCCTGATGGTGAAGTATGTGTGACAAACTGTAATGCTGAGGTGGAACGTGAGGCTGTAGCCCAGTTGCAAAATGACCTTATTACCCATGGCGACGTACCGGATGAGGCTGGGGAAACTGAAAAATCTGATTTTGAAATTGTGGTAGATGGAAAAACTGCCTCTACTTTTTCTTAAGCTTTGGCTTGAACAAATGGTTATAGTTCCTTTTTTTTTTTGTATGCGGTTTTTGAATCAGAGTTTTTCGGTCACTAATAAAGTGTTGGGGCTAGATTATTATGATGGACATGACAAATTTTGAGGTTCTTGTCGAGGGTGATGCAGAGAATTTTTCCGCCCCACGCGACAGGTTATTGGCGCACAAAAGTGACCAGAAAACGAGTTGAAGTTGAATATATAGTTGAGCAACTGGGATTGTAATCTTGTGACTTGGAAATGAAGCTGTGTATATATTGAATGTGCTTGTCCTTTTGAGGTTCAACATGTAATACTGGCATCTGCTATGAAAATGTGGAAGGTTAATGCTATTTGATTATTACAAATCCTGGATATTCTTGTTATGAGATGTGTTTCTTTCTGCATTTCTGACTCTGTTCATGTCCTTTGGTTTTGGACCTTGTTATAAATTGAATTTTGAGTTATAGTTATTGTGTACGTTAAAATTTTAATAATTATTAATAATTCTTTAATTATTGGATATAAATTCAACATAAATAAGATATCTAATTATTAAAATAATCATTTTTTACAAATCATAAGATAAGAAATTTTAGAATATTATATGAAATCAAAATCAGATCTAGTTTGATTTCTTATTTTCAAGACTTAGTACATATTTTTTAAGACTTTTTCTTAATACATGTTTAATATACTATTTATTTTTCTCAAAAATTTTCTTATCTTTTATTATTTTTTAAATTTGGAATAATAAATAATATTGACAAGCTAAAAACAATAACTAAAAATATATGACATGAAAATTAGCCAAACACACACGCACATATATATACAAAAACTTGTTTTATCATGCATAGAAATTCAATTTAATAATCATGAAAAAAATAATGAAATGTTCTAAAATTATTCATATAAATAATCTCAAATATTTTATCTATAAAAATAGAATGTTATAAAACAACATGTTAAATAACCATGAAAATATATCTATCATATTTTCAAACCGAAAAAAAAAAACTTAAAATAAAAAACGGGTAAATCCGATATTGTTGGGTCCAGACGCACACGACTCGTGTCATACTACACACGAGTCGTGTTCAACCTCACAAGACCTGTGTGATACTTGGGCGCCAAAACAGGAAATCGTCGTTTCCAGCCCTCTTCAAAGCTCCTGGTCTCTTTTCCGGTCTATCAATGCGGTCCAAAGTTTCCCAGGTACCGCGAATGGCGTCTCCGGTTGGATTCCGGCCAGCTCTTCAGCCTTCACGAGCAGCATCTCCTGGTCGACAACTCCTCGTCGGAGTTCAGTTCATCTGGTCGGAGATACCTCTCTCTCTCACGGTGTTCAGGACAGCATCCGTCGGTAGTCATTGTGCTTTCCGTTCAGTTTCGTCAGATGCGACAGGAAGTCTGAACGCCGGCAGGTGCGTGCATGGTAAAGGACGGATTTGCAGTGCGTGAAGCTTGAGGAAGACAAGCTTAAATTATAGGAAATGACCAACATGCCCCTTATTTAATTGGTATTTGGGCTGAATATGTAATGGGCTACTATGGGCTGCTTCTTTAGCCCAACATTGTGTAAAAAAAGGTTGACTTCTTTCTGGCCTTGTAATTGGGTCCGTTTCAATACATATTTTCTGTTCAAAACTCAAAACAACGCACCTCATCATAGCTTAATAAAAATAATTAAATAAATAATTAAATATTAAACTTCCACGAAAATAGTACAAAAATCACTATAAAATGCACGTAAAAATGACGCATGTCAATTTGGAAATGGGCTTTTCGATTGGAGATGGCCCGAGTGCTTGAATCTGTTGGATACGTGCAGCAATTGGGAGAGTAAGTGCCCCTAGGAGCGTGAGGCTTTAATGGATTTTGTTGATGAGAGGGCTAAGGAAACTGAGGTTAAGAATCATGATCTGGAGGAGGAGAGGAAGAATCTTGTGGAGGAGTTGAATTTCTATAAATTCCAAACAGACGGGCAGTCAGTAAATTGATTTTCCTTTCTCCTGTTCTCCTGTTTTTGTTAATTTTCCTAAAACTTGAAGTTTTGATTAATTGAATGTGTTTCCACATGTCATTAAATATTTTTTTTAGGATTTTTGCCAATATTCTATATGAAATTAGTAAGTTTGTTTACGGCTTTCGATTGCTAGCTTGGATTTTGCGCTAATAAGAACAAAGCTTTTGTCTCCTTTTTTCCCTTTTTCNCGTCTTACTTATTGTACTATAGGCTAATACATGTCCTAGTATAGACAAATTTATCTAGACTATCATTAATTTTCAAGGTTCTGAACATCGAACCGGTCAAGTTACTGGTTCAATGTACATTGGTCCGACTAGTGGTTGAACCGGTTGAACCGATTGAACCGTTATTTAATTTACTAACATTTTTAAATATATAATATTTTATATAATAAAAGTTATATACAAAACTTCGTTAATTAAATATTTAGACAATTCAGAACTTTCATATACTTAAACTAACTAATAACTAACTAATATATATCCATTATATTTAAATATGTATTTTTCTGTTATATATCCATAACAATTTTTTATAAATAATATTTTTAATATGAATAAATAATACATACACTTATATGTACTTACTATGGATGTATATGTTTGATGGTGCCACCAGGTGTTGATATAAATAAAAATAAAATATTTATCAATTTATATATTCATTTAGTTCAAAGTAAGAATCAACCTATGGATTCAATTTATCATAGAATGACCAATATTCAAGTTTTTTGACTTAATAAATACCATGCATCATTATATATCCTTACGCATTTCAGCAGCATTTTCATCTTAGGGAAGTGCTTGTGCCACATCGGCCGAAGTGGTAAATCAATTGCTATATAAATGTACTAAAATTTCATTTGCCTTACAAAAAGATTTGGCAGGTCCAACCGGTTGTTGACTGGTTTGCTTACAACCGGTTTATTTCTACAAACTGAATCGGACCATTGACTGGTTTCCGGTTCAACCGGTCGGACCGACTGGTCCGGGTTTGAAGAACTATGAAAGCAGCCCTGAATGGGGAAAGCCCTAACTGGAAAAAAAGAAGGCAGAAGCAACAACATGGTAAAACAAAATGCAAGAGAAAAAAAAAACAAGAAAATGATAAGCAATTAAAGCAAACATGACAAACAAATCAAATAGACAAGCAGACAAAGTTACATGACAGAAATGCAAAAAACCTAGACTGAATCTATATCTATATCTATGTAACGAATCAATCCATTTTGCTAAAATTAGTATATATTTTACTGCTTATATTTTCAACCAAATTTAGAAATATTATTGGACATCATTTGGAAATTAATTCTAAAAGTTTGTTATGTAAAGATTGATTTATAAATATTTATAAATTCCTAAAAATTTAAGAATTTTGATATGAATAATACAAATCCAATTATATTTGAATAGTTCTATATTTAATTATGCATTATTTTGATATTATCAAATGACAATATTAATTTATTATGTAGACAAATATGGTTCGTCTAACAAACACTTAATTTAAAACGTATCAAAATTAGCAAAATTATACTATTTTTAAAAAATATCAATGTTTATCTAAGAAATAATGTATATATCTACATATATATATCTATATCATTGAATAAATAATTTTTGTATAAAATAATTGATGTGTGGATAAACATACAAATGTTGTTATAATTAGATGGGTGATATAATATATATGTATATAATTAGGATCATATGAGAANATGATGAGTTAATTTTTTTCATTGAACCAAATATGAATTTGGGTTGTTAAAAATTGACTGCTTTAATAAATAAATATACAGAAATGTAGTGATTTTATAATTTTATATACAAATATCTTATCTAACATTAGAGGCATTCACAATATTTTTATATACTTATGAAAAAAAATTTACATATATTAAACAGTCAAATATGTATACATCTAAACATAATTGAATAAATAACAAATAATAAAAAAAATATAATTATAAATATTAATATTTGACAGAAAAAACACAAAGAACTAGAGACGAGGGAACGTGAAATCGTGACTAATAAAGACCTCCAACGAGTGAAACTGGAATCCGATACATCCCCTCTTTATATAATTTGAAAACGTGTTGAGCCTAAATGGTTGGCTCGCACGCTTCGGAATCTTAGTTGGCAATATTTTATGCTTCGTCTTTTGGTTCGGAGACAAATTAATATATTATATTTCCAAATAAATAGGTTTTATGTTTTCAAGTGTTATAGAATGAATAGAATTCTTAAATCTCCTATCACAATAATTAAAGCGCACAATCCGAAAACCACCGGATGATAATTAGGATTTCATGTTTTTTTTAGTTCTTTTTACCTGAATAGTTAAGTTATAAGTAAAGTTACTATGATATTATTATTTTATTCAATCTTTCATAAATTATATTGACTTTTTTTTATATGTATCACAATAACTAATATGATCTTTTTACACTAATTAAGAATATATAATTACGACTTTAAAATTTCTATCATTCCATAATTATGATATACATATAGCCACATATATTTAATGCAATTCAGTATTTTAAAGTCAATGTATATGAAACTAAAGCAACTAATTATTGAATGAATAAAAATACATATAGGCTCGACATGTTTATATATAAGTTTAATTAGGCGGCATGATTCCGAAAACCACCAGATGGTAATTATATATAAGTTTTTTTTTTAGGTCTTTTTACCTGAATAGTTAAGTTATAAGTAGAGTTACTATGATATTATTATTTTATTCAATCTTTCATAAATTACTAGTGTATATCCCGTGCGATGCACGGAAGAGTTCATATTTTAAACATTTTTGAGACTTTATTTAAAATATAATTATTTATATTTTTCACATCTCGTCTATTATGAAAATAAAATAAATACAATCAACAAAAAATATATAATATTAAATACTTTTCTTTATACAATATTTTTTATTTAAGGAATATTATTAAACCTTACGGTTTTGATTTGTTTTTTTAAATCAATAATCCAAAATATATGATTGTTAACGTACAAAAAATAATGGAAATAATCCAGACTTTAAAGTAAAGCTATTTTTTATTATTTTACAAATAAAAATTTTCCAATTTTTTTTT
>BKCP01005594.1:278269-326844 GCA_008636005.1 Striga asiatica | reverse complement strand
TTTTTTTTTTTTTTTTTTCTCGAAACGGTAGGGATCTCAAAACACAAATATTCAGTGAACAGATTTTGTCTTGAGAAAATTATGTCCTCCACTTTACTATTTCATTTTATTTGCAAAAATACATCTAATATATAAATATTTGTAAAATTGCTGAAAGTGTTATTTTTATTTTCAAATATGCTAGAAACTTGAATTTGGGTTGGTTAGCTAAGGGCGGATATCATGGAACATTACTCAACAATTTTTCATAACTGATCACATATGACATATCTTAATTACAATTTACAAAATTTATTTCCTATTAGTGGAGAATTTATTCTTCTTCTCATCTCTCCTCTTTCTTCTTCTTCTTCTTTGACAGTCCTCTCAACCCTTGTAAATGAATTTTTTTTTTTAATTCCCATAACAAATATTTTTTTTTTTTTATCGGTAGCAAATAATTTGATTGTTAGGAAGGCATCACCGGATGCGGTTGCTTCTTTTTTGATCCATGCGATTGTGTTTTTGAAGAGGCCGCCCCATCCCTCGTGCCGCCCTCATCGTTCACGCCACTGCCACCTCCTCCGATCCCCCTTCCACAGCCACATCCGCCGCCGCCTCGCTCAAGCACCACCACCCCACGGACGAGAACATCCGCGAAGAGGCCCGCCGCCATGCCTCGTCCCACGACTTCTCCGTCAAGTACGTCCCCTTCAACGAGGGAGAAGAGGAATATCTTCCGGAGGATGATTTCCTCAATTATCGCCGGCGTCCTCTAAAGAAGGTTTCGGCGTCGCCATGATCGGAGGGAGATGATTGGTTGGTTGCAGGAAATTGAATTTTGTTTCAACATTTTAGGATATTGGACTGTGTGTAGATCATTTAGTACGTTGAAATTCGCAGAATTTGGATTGGAGTATAGTTCATTATATCTAGAGTATATGCACAGTATATGTTCACGACAACATATGTTGCGTGTATAGACATGCAATATATGTTCACATCAGCATATGTTGCAGGCAGGGTGTATATGTGGTGTGTATAGGGAGTATATGTTCATTATATTAGAAAATTTTTTTGTAAACTGTTCAGTTTATGTTGTGTGTATATGGAGTATATGTTCAGTATATTAGAAAATTTGTTTGTATAGAGAATATAACTAACCTGTTATAATATGTTTACAAACTCTATATATACTTTTATGTATAAAATTAAAAAAAAAAGGCATATTTTTTTATGGAATACATATTTTTCATTGCAATATATACTGCATATATACCCAACTGGACAACTGCGTGAATTACAATACATGTTTTTATCTCTTTCTATTTTCCTGTTAAAATCGCGGAAATCACTCCCAAGATATGGAATGGATGATGTTTACAATGGATAACTGATTTTTAGGCATTTTTCCTGTTAAAATCGCGGAAATCACTCCCAAGATATGGAATGGATGATGTTTACAATGGATAACTGAATTTTAGGCATTGACGTAATTGTTTTTGGTCTATTAGGTATATATCAAATTATTTGTTATTCAATGGTAAATTCAAAATTTCTTTAATTTCGTGTAGTATGTACAAAAATTTCCCGTTTATCTTCCCAGTTCCAAAAATTTGAACGTGCAAAATAAGGTTATGGGCCAAGATAATAAAATCCAGATGGGCCAAACATTTAACTTAAAAAAAATACGGGCCAAGGAATAACAAACGAAAGCTAGGCCAAGAATTAAATTCTCACGGGCCAAAATAAATAGCTCAAAGGGCCGAGAATTTTCAATAAATTGGGCCGAGTATCAACTCAAGGCTCGATCAGAGAAAGACTCGAACGAATACAACGCAATCCAACAAGAATTCTTGAATGATTAAACGATTGGCGACGAACAAATAATAAAATTATACGACTTATTAGACTAATTAGACGAGGACATCTAACTAATCATAATAAATTTAATCGAGATACGTGTCGAGCAATTCACCAAGATAACACAAAGCAATAATAAAATACGATAAATCATATAAATTGAATGGGGCATTACAATTCATATGCAGTTAAATTGTTATGTACTATTTATTTTCATCAATGATCGAATTGAAAAGCATAGCACCTTTATCTAACTTATAATTTTAATATTATATACATAATATATAACTTATAATACTCTATGTTTAAAATATAGTACTATTATAACTTATAATTTTAAGTAAAAGGAAAAGGATTAGGTGTGGGGTGGATTTTTCTATCACTCATTTACCTGGACTCAAATCCAAATTTGCGGATGACATTTGCTCATTAAATATAGATTTTGTGCTTTACCTTCTAATAAATTTAGCCCATGAGCAAACAAGGGCAATTATACTTGTTTATGGTGAATTAAAGTTTGAACAAATTAGGCATGGATAAAGAATATTGACTTCTATCTATTATTTACCACATATCAATGAGGATGCTTTCGTGAACCTTAGAGCATTTCCGCTACATGAATGTTAGCATTGAAAATTTTAGGTCAACATTGAACTATAATTTCGAGTTCACAGACTAAATTATAATTTTCTACTACAATCTCCAATGCATTATATATTCCTTCACATCATGGGCGGAGTCACCATTGGGCTAGGGTGGGTTCTAGCCCCATGTATTTTTTTTTATTTTTTTTAGTTTGGAATTTCTTATTTTATTTGTAGTCCCACGTAAATATTAGTTTAGCGTCCAATTTAGCTCATATGTTCTTAGGAAGAAACCAAATAATTTGTTAATTTTCAGTTCTCAAAAGTAGAAGAGGTTTGAGCTTTTTTTATTAAAAAAAAAAGGACACAAATTAATGCTTATTCTAATTTTATTTTACAAATTTGTAAGAAGAATGTTGATTAATGTTTGTTTTAATAGTGACGTGAAGAGATTTCTTGTGTTATGTAATGATCAAGAGCTAATAGGAATTGATTTGTGATGAAAAATTTAGAAATATACTCAATTTGAAATTATGCACACAACTAGTTCGATGAAAGCACAACTAAACATTTGAGATAATAAAATTTAAATTTGTATAGGTTAAGAATTGCATATTTGGAAATGATGTAAGTCTCTATATACTTTTCTTTACAGTTTAACACNTGGTTAAATCATATTGAATCATTTTATTTGAATAATATTGGTTATTTATGTAATTTATATTACATTATATATACATATGAATATATCAGTTACTTCATATTTTAGTTTTACTTATTTTGTTTTTTATAGAACTCCAATAGAATATTTATTTTGTGATTGAACTTATGGATTTTAATAATTTACTTTTGACATTCATTGGATTTTTAAAATATACTTTCATTCATTTAATTTTGTGATTCATGTAAGTTGTATTGAATATTAAAAAAATTTACTTTCATACATTAGTGTTTTTATGCTTTGCATCTAGCTAAAGATGTTATCCGAGTCGAGCTAAGTCGGATATCTCATGTTCGAACTTGTGACTAGAAATTCGAGCTTTCACGATTCGAAATGAGTTGTGTTCGTGAATAGTTTTATTCGAGTAATAGCTCAATGTTAAGCAGCCTCGGGTAAAAAAAAATCCTGGCTACGCCCCTTCTTCACATAATGTGTATGTGTATATCAATTTTTAAAATAAACAAAATAAAATGATTAAGTAGAAGATTAATTAATTTCATTGGATAAAACAATCAAGACTTTAACTTTGAGATTATATATATAACAAAACTAAATAAATAAAAAAGTTGGATTTACTCACACTGCTTGGAGTAATATAAATTACAAACGTGAATTTGGAGTCGAGAAGGATTAATAAAGATGGACACTTGTAAATTCTGTTTGCAGTTTGATTAATGCAAAAAATGGGGATTATTAATGGAGACTAGTATTCCAACTTATATTTACCACAATTTAATCAGGACTAACAATAAATGCTCCCTTAGTGTAGTCAATGTTATGTTGCAGATGTGAAAGACATATATGTTTATCATGGTCAGCAAACATCAACTATAGCCTAAGAAATATAATATCAATGATCCGAAATAGTAAGCAGACATATTAAATGTCAGCATTAGCAGGATGGGCAAAGCTGATAATTTTTATTTTATTTTTATTGTAAAATTAAATCATCTATTAACACTAATTAAAAATTAATAAAATTATTCAATTAAAAAGAGTTATATTTAAATTTATTACATATGATTTAAAAAAAAAAATATTATAAATATATGACACTCATTTTAAGTGTGATGATGGTTCCAAATGTGAAATAAGGAGGTTTCCCATATATACTAGTAGTAGTTAAGTGAAAAATGCTGACTAGACTTGAGTGTCAAATATGTTTTTGATTGATAGTCAACAAAAATCAACACGAGGAGAGGCAAAGAAATAATAATCTGGACTGGTGTCAGCAATAGCATGCAGGGGTCAAAGAAAATGAACTGGAAAAGTCAAGAGTAAGGAAATGTAAAGGAAACCACAATTAATTAACAAAGAGAGGCACAGGCAAGCAAAGAGTACGTATATATATATATATAGACTACAATGAAGGGATCGGAAAATCTAAAAAGAAGTTGTATAAATAATAATAATAATAAGAATAATAATAACATATATATCCACTTCAACAACATGCAAACAATTGAGCGGGAAAATTCAATCCGTGCACTCCCACTCCCAACTGATGTTAATGACTCTGATAATTTCGATAATATTATCATATCAATCCCTCAGCAGCAGCAGCAGCAGCAGCAGCCGCCACTACCCTTGGAAGACATTTCCCCAATAAACAGCTTTGCCAGCTTCTTTTCCGAGTTCAAGAATGAGTCGAGCAAGCTTTGGCGTCTGGCTGCCCCTGCAATCCTCACCACCGTTTTCCAATACTCTCTTGGAGCCATCACTCAGACCTTTGCTGGCCACGTTGGACAACTTGACCTAGCGGCATTCTCCATCGAAAATTCCGTCATAGGTGGCTTAAGCTACGGCATCATGGTACGTACGTAATAAAAATAATAGGGTGAATAATTTTTTCCATCCAGTACTATACGTGCTTTTGAGATTTTTCAACTTAAAGTATTTTTTGTTGTAAATTGCAACCTGAACTACATATACAGTCACTCTCGACCACATCTTGACCATACACGTGTCCTTTTTTGTCTATGATCGGACGGTCAAAAAGTAGTCGAACGTGCAAATAATTGTATATATGTAGTTCAAGTCGCATTTTACAACAAAAAATAATTTAGGTTGAAAATCTCAAAAGCACGTATAATACAGGTTGGAAAAAATTATTTACCCTTCTCACACACTAGTAAGAATCCCGTGCTATGCACGGGTAAGAGATATTCATTAATATTTATAATTTAAAAATTCTTATTAATTAATATTTATAAATTAAAAACATAGGATTATGTAATCAATGTACCTATATTAATTTATTAAAAATATTATATAAAATTTAAATTGTGCAAAATTACATAAAAATATTTATTTAAAATTAGTACACAACTCGTGCGTTGCACATAACTGATAATAAATTACATTATATTCGTTTCAAAATTTTTATTCAGAAATTCAATTTTAGTATAACGTGATTCCATAAAATAATTATTTTGGTAAAATTTTATCATATATTTAAAATCCTATGTGAATAATAAATATAAATATAAAACTTATAGTGTAATTAAAATTAATTTATTTTTGTATAATTCTTGTGTTTGTATGATATCCCCAGTTTGGAAGTGTGGTATTTTACGGCCCTAATCCTTTTTGCTGGATACTTGAAGAATGCTGAGGTGGCCGTTGATTCTCTCTCAATCTGGTAACATATATTCCTTTCTATATATTCTTTTTAAATGCTTTATTAATCGTTTTGGATATTTTATTCGTATTTCTCTATTTTTATTCTTATTTAATTAATACATTACACATTTTTGGGAGGAAAATTGTGGAAAACGATGTGTTTTCTCTCTTCATACAACATAAAAAAGCAGAAAAGAAATAAATTAATTAATGTTAATTTACTTTAAATAAAGTTAATATTGGCAAGAAAATATTTCTTAATTTATGTGGACAGTTAAAAAGAATACCTCCAGGAGGTAGTATAAACTTGCATGTCTACCTAAAATCTTTATTATCATGATTCCCAAATCTTTTGGGCCAATAAATGTAATTATTAACTTTTTTTTTTTCATTTAAATTTTTTGCAGTGTAAATATATTGGGGTGGACTGGAATGGTTGCGCTTGGATTCAATGCTGCAGTGAGGTTAGTCAATCTAGCCTACCTTTTTGTTGTACACCTCATATACAATTACATATATATACTGTAGATTTACAATTTCTCATTATCAACTCTATTTTTTTGACATAAAATATGAATTTGATGTGCGCGTGTGCAGTGTAAGAGTGTCGAACGAATTAGGAGCAGATCGTCCGAGAACCGCCAAATTTGCAGTGTTTGTAGTCGTGATATCATCATTTGTTATCGCTCTTCTTATTTCGGTGTTTTTCTTGGCGTTTCAAAAACAATATCCAACCTTATTCTCCAACACTTTGGATGTCCGAAATCTCGTGTATCATCTCACACCGATGCTAGCCTTCTGCATTGTTCTTAACAACGTTCAACCTGCTCTATCAGGTATCTAATCAATGTTATTATTGGGAATGACTACAGTCCTGTTACAGAATTATTTCTGGTTATTATTAGTTATTATTCAACTTTTTATATTTAAGAGCAAAATAACATTGTTGGAAAACCTTATATTGGTGCAGGTGTAGCTATTGGAGCAGGATGGCAAGCCATAGTCGCATATGTCAATATCGGAAGCTACTATTTGTTTGGCATTCCATTGGGTCTAACTCTTGGTTACGCTGTCAAATGGGGTGTACGAGTAAGTATATATACTAATACAACAACATCACAAATAAATATTTTATGTATATTGATCTTTAATTATTGTATGCCATTTCACTATGAAATTATGTAAATCTATAAGAAAATTGCACACAAAATTTTTATACAAACATATTTCACCATGTTATGCACAAATATATGTACAAGCATTTCAAATTTTAATTTCCTATTAAAAACTAACAAAGAGATGTTTTGTTACCTTTTTTATTTTTTTTCGCAGGGAATATGGTATGGGATGGCAGGTGGGACGGCTATTCAAACCCTCATCCTTTTGTGGTTGATCTACAGAACTAACTGGAAAAAAGAGGTATATATTATTTTATCTAATTCCATCTAATTTGTTTTACCATGAGAATTATTTAAATAATTATATATATATATATATATAATTATTTAGTTATCGATTTGATTGGTTAATCGTTGTTTTAATAAATTTATTCGATCCATAATAATTTTTCTTCTTTCGGATATGCAATTCAGGCTTCTGCTGCAGCCGAAAGGATTAATACGTGGGGAGGAGAATCAGCTGTTAGAGAAAATAACATAGAGAATTAGCCATTGAGGAGGAGGATTAATTTCTCAAGTTTTTCCTTTTATTCATTTTTTATTTCTTAATTCATATGTAAAAAAGTTTCGATTAATGACAAAAGTCAGGTCGGGACATCGATTGTCTAGTTATTCTCAGATAACTTAGACAAGTAGTCATTGAGGAAAAGGATTCCTCAAGTTCTTCAATTTATTCATTTGTTTATCTCTTTGTTCATATGTGTAAAAGTTTCTATCAATGACCAAATTGTTATTCGTTGCCTCTTGTCCAATTGATTTTTGTTGACCATCAATAAAAAATATATATTGACCACAATAAGTTCAAAAATGTTTAAAACAAACATTTTCCTTTTTCAATTCAAGATAAGAAATTGAAAATAATATATTTTAAATTTTTTATGAACAACAAATTTATATTGCAGTATAGTTGATTCGACAATATAAATTGTTGAATTTATAAATTATGAATATATAACTAGAATTCCACATACATTAGTTAAAAAAGATACTAGACACTATGTAGATTTGAAGTTTATAATATTTCCTTTAATTGTGATATCGCGTTTATGCTATAATTTTAATAAAGTTTTGAATTGAATTAAATTACAATTCGTTGAGTTGTACATTAACAAATTATGTATATTTATTTTTGAATTTTATTTTTTAAATAGAAGGCATGATTAAAATTATTTATGTTTCAATATTTTTTTTAGATACCTTATGCTATATGTTGTGTAATGAAGGTATGTGTCGGGCCTACTAAACAAACATGGATCTTCCCATCATTTCAATCAAATTTTTTTTGTTAGAATTTTCATTGAAAAATTCAAACGGGAGTGACATTGAAATATTTGTTAGCATTGTCATTGAAGTTCCGTTGTAATATATTTTTGTTAAAATTTTGGTTGTAATTTCATCATTTTCTTATAGTAAAAGTAGGGGTTCAAATTAATACAAATCCAATGATTATTTGGATTTTAAAAATTTGTTGGTGCTTCTTCAGATATTAATTCAGGAAAATCCAATGATTATTTGGATTACCATGCTCGTGAATTTGGGTATGTTGATGATGCAGATTGAACATATCGAGGCTTTAAGTTTAAGAGGTTTGTCAATTCGGTAATGCCTGTGAATTTGACATCACTACATATTGTATAATTGATTTATTGATTTCTTTGCGTGGTTGTGTGTGCATTTTGAGAGCAGGTCTCTAATGATTGATTGAACTCAAATGCCTGACATTTTTAATTTATGACATGCTTAATTAAATCCAAGACTGCAACGATAATGAATTTGTGATAATTGATTGACTAATTTAATACATTCATTTTCAAACTCTCCAATATATTCGTAATAAATCCTTTTTGGATAAATCTCGTGATTTTTAAAAGCCTTTCATCGTGGATGAGTTATAGGATGTTGTCGACAAGGTTATTAGTATTTTTTTTGGCTGAATTTGAGCTCTTTTGTGCAGTGTAGTTCGCTGAACCATATGAATCACTTTTTTATCAAGTCAGATTATTAAAAATAAATATAAATTCAATATTAAAAATAATATATTATGACATATATAACGTGTTAACTTAATCCAAAGCATAATAATTATTTTATTAAAAAAATTTAACATTATATGTAACTAACTTTTTTTTTTTATTTTGAGTGTTCCATAATTGGTAGAAGAATCCACTCATATACTTCATATTACAAGAAGTCATGCGTTACACTGGTGGCATTTTTTTTTTTACTCATTCAATAAATATATAAAACATAAATAAAAGTACACATTTCATAATGTAAGTATAAATTTTTTAATGAAATAATTCATGATTGTTGTAAAACAATAATTGAGAGTTAAAATATGTTGATGAATAAATAGTAACAAATGGTACTCATTGCCTTTTAATTTAAAAATTAAAAAAAAAAATAATGGAGAGATGAGTTATAAATGAACAGTGTATATTTTAGTTTGGAAATAATCTAATTTCTTCTCTGTTTTCATTATTCAAGTTTCTTGGTACTGTTCTGAAAATATTTCGTACAGGGAATTTATTTGTATGAACTTTTGTTATTTCATGATTTTAATATAATGGGGTTTCGAAGGATTTTGATCATGCTCTCTTATTCTTGGCAAATTTACACATCCACCTACTTTTTGGTACAAATAATATCCATGCACACTCTTTGCTTGAGCCTGTGCCTGTTTTTCCTTTTCATTTCCTCTCTCGGACTTTTCTAGTTCATTTTGTTTGACCCAAATCAATATATTGCTGACAACCAATTACCAATATATTATTTCATTGCCTCGAGTTGATTTTTGTTGACCATGAATACTCACTAAATTATTTAAGTACTCACTAAACTATATAGTATTATATAAGTTGAATTCCACACAATACTTACAAGAGTAACTTTATCCTTCTCGACTCCAAATTAACGGTGGTCTTACTCCAAACTAGTATGAGCAAGTCCAACTTTATTATTCAAAAAATAGACTTTTTATTCAAATACTTTTTAAAGTATTGCATCATTATCATTATTTATAATTAAAATGAGACTTTTCAATTGTATGAAGATCCCATTATATGTTGTAATAGTTTCTCTAAATCATATGTAATGAACTTGTAGATAACATTTATAATTGATAATATAATTTTATTAATTTTGTAATTAATATTAATATATGATTTAATTTTACAATTAAAAAAAAATAAAAAAATTATCAGCTCCCTGCTAATGCTGATATTTGAATATGCCTGCTTGCTCTTTCACACATTTGGAACATAACATTGAACACACTACATAAGATTAACTCTAAATTTGCTCTCATAAGATTGACTGTAATGTAAAATCGATCACACTATTAGTTGATCCATTAACAATCTTGCAGGCACGAGATCATATTTGCAACACGAGACTAATCGTCCGCTGACAGAAATATGTAGGGACAACTTTTGCATACTTTGAACATAAATTGCAATTCTACTAATTTTATTGTACCAAATTTGCAAATTCCTGCCATATTTGTTGTTTACAGCTACATTACTCTCTCCTAAATTTGCAGACATGAACACAATCATCCCCTGCCAAAGGCCTAAATGGCCACACTCACAGGAAAACTAAAACTAAGAGCAACAAACAAAAACACAAGGATCCAACAAAAGAGAAAGATCTCTAATATCCTTTACTACAACACAATCCTCCAGATGAGTTCTTCTATTGAGGCAGGCTGCCATCTCTGAACTTGCAACTTTACACACCATTCCTTCGCAGATTCTTCTAATAACCACCTGATTTGCCTCACCTCTCAGTCCTGCTGATTAACCTCTACGACATAAACTACAAATGCATTCATGCCATGTACAAGTATGAAAGATAACATAAGCAATAAAGAATTTTTCAAGAATTTATCCATTACAAATACTAAATATTAGTAGGCCGAAATTCCCAATGACGTGATGCCATTATTACCAAATTCTTTTACTAGCATTGTATATATAAACTGACAATAACTATTACATGAAACATAATGCACAAAATGCTCTGGCCATAGACTAGTTCTTAACGAAGATGCTTCGACGATTGCACTTTTTAGCATTGTGTATAATGCTTCATAAAATGCACATTAGCAATTATGCATGCAGGTTATGCTTCCATGAACTGCAGCGATACAGATTTCGCTTGAAAGAATGAAATGTAAGCTCATATTATGGCTTGTAGTTTACCTTAAGTAGGGACAAGGATCCTCCCTCGCGTGGAATCCAAGTACGGGCTTGTAAATGCCAATGGCAGCCAAAATTCTTGCTTCAGCTTTTCAAACTTCCTCATTAGCCCAAGCTTCAAAAAGTTTATAGCTGTGGGAATAATTCTAGAATTTTCCAGAAAAAAGCTTCGCCTGTATTCTAGAATCCACGTGTTGGGATCAAGCTGCACGATGGAAGAACTCCATTTTTCTCGCGTCCATGAACTATTTGTACAAACGAAATAGGTTTCCGAATTGTTCCACTGTGATAATTTAATGCATAAATGAACAAAATTGACATAATTACTAAAATGAGTCAGTTATTCATTGACAATACCTCAGTAACTCTTCCCGATAAAATACTGAACGAGCGGTCAGAATGTTGTGCAGTGAGCAATCCAGCTGTCTGCAATGGCCATCCCCATATGCTTACCTCCTCTGATAACGATTTGTACATAACACAACGAGACTCAAGCAATAAACCATCCTAAAATCAAAAAGATTAAAAGAACATTAGATAAATGATCTAATCCAACCACTTTTGAAGCTAATGATCCCTTTATCCCTTATTAAGCTTGTAATTGTTCCTTTACTTGAGAAGGCATGAGATTCAGCTCTTGTGAGAGAACAGTACAACTGATTGCAAGTATGCAATAAAATGTAACATAATTTTTTCTTTGACTACTTTAGATAAAAAAAAAAACTCATATTTTTCCCATATCAATAGGACAATTTTCCAAAAATCATTCCTGGATTTCTCATTTGGAAACCATAGTATCAAAAACTTAAATCAAGAAAACACCAGCTAAGAACAGGTACCATATTCTCGTCCTTTAGACATCTTCTAATCCAACATGATTGTCAAAAGATGTAAGCAAATGCATTATGCAAGAGGTGCCAAAGTCAAGTTCATACACCATTGCAACTCAAATACAGTCACACATACAAACACAGGCAATCAAATAGCAACTGTAGGAAACTAATAAACTGCATTGACACCAAATTTTCACATAAAACAGACTAAATGTGCCAAGCCCATCTGATATTCACCATAGCTCACAGACATAAAAAGAAAATTGAAAATGAAATCTCAAAATACAATTTCAGCCACACACACATATATGTTCATATTCAGAGAAATGTCTCGAACAAAATAAAAGAGCTTTTAAGGTCTACAAAACACACACCTGACTGATTTTCCACACAGAATCAACAGAGCTACAGCTCGAAACCTTTTCCTCCAAATACCCTTCCAACTCATTCTTCAAGAACGCAAACCTCCCATTAATCCCCTCAACATCTCTCGAAATCTTACCCAAAGCCATCACCAAATCCGGAGACAACCGGGCCCTCAAAGCCCTAGAAACCATCAAAGAAAACCCGAAATCCACACCGCTCACGATAATCAAGGCCAGAACAAGCCTCAACACGAAAACCGCATACCCCATTTTCCTCTTCTCCTTCCTCCCCACCTTCTCCCCCAAACCCATGCTCTCGGTCGACATTGAAGGTGGGCTTGAGTCATCGGGCCTAATCCGGCCCGACTCAGGCGTCGAGGGTTCCATCGACGGCGAGGGGTAGGATACAGGGCTTCTCCGGACAGCGGGCCTCGAGACGGAGAGTTTAGTGAGCGAGCTCCTGTGGATGCTCTGAGGCATGAGATCGAGAGTAGCGTTCATGCTGGCGATGCAGATCTCGCACTTGCAGTGGGCGTCTTTCTTGCACCCGGGGAAGTAGAAGGAGGTGTCGCGTGTTTCAGACAAGCCGGGCTCCATCGTCGTGGAGGATTTCACGGAGGAATTCGGGTTTGAGTATGGAGCCGCCGGAGATTGCAATGTCATACTGAACCGTTCTTCCTAGGAGAGAGAGAGTGGAGAAGAGGGACAGTGGAATTTGAAAATTTTGAAACACACAACAAACATGTACGTGTATTGTAATTTGGGGTGTTCAAATTTCGACTAAAATCGACCGAAACGACCAATTCGGTTCGGTTTTTGATCGACTCGGTCGGTAGTCGGTTTCAATTTGTAAATTTTCGGTTTTTACGGTCGGTATCGGTTTCGGACATGAAATGTCCAAAAAAACCGAACCGACCGAATAAAATATTATAATATAATATTTTAATACAATACATTAACATAATCCTAAATCCTATCTCCTTCGCATTCCAGAAATCTTTCCCCATATCCTCCGCCGCTGTCTCCAAATCCTCCGCCCCTACACCCCTAGCCGCTGCTCCTCCGCTCTCCATCTCCCTTGCCCAAATCGCCCGTCGGTCTCCCTTCCCCAAATCGCCCAATCAGTCTCCCTTCCCCAAATCCTCCGCCATCCCCAATCTACCGTCGTCGCTCCTCCTCCGCCGTAAATCGCCCAAATCATCTTCTCATAAAAAATCGTCCCCAGAAGCTGTGACTCCTTCTCGCCGGTCAAGGAACTCTTTGTCGCCGGTCGTCGAACCGTCAGCTGGGCACACGGTTGTTCACCGTCAAGGGCGAATTCGTCTCCCTTCCAAAATCNTTATGTTGACTGAATTGGTTAATCATGTATCTATGTTTGTGAGAATCATGTATGTAAGTGTATTTTCTGTATCGTCTTGTTGGGACTTGAGAATGCTTAGTTCTGAATCTTTTGAATTATTTTTTGTAAACATTCGGTTAACCGACCGAACCGACCGAATAATTCGGTTCGGTTAATTTTCGGTTTAAGGATACATTTCGGTCGGTTCGGTTTTTTACTTATAGCATTTCGGTTAATTCGGACCGAACCGACCGATGAACACCCCTAATTGTAATTGTAAATGGATCAATATGACGTATTTTATTTCAAACTAGGGCAGGTACGGGCAAGTTCGAACTTACCAATAGTTATTGCCAATGGTTTTGACAGTCGTTATCATACAGTTTTGCTATGGAGCAATCGGATGGCTCGGCTTATGGAGTCATCTATAGTTATTCACAAATGATGTATTGACACGTGTCTTGGAATAAATATACATTGGACATGCGTCGTTACATGTTATGATGAATGGCTCCATAAGGGAGTCATCTGATGGTTCCATAGAATTTCTGCGATACCATATATTCATATCTCTAAATTTATAAAACATTTTTCATAATTACGAACATAAAAAAAAATAATCTTACATGATTAATGTTATTAGTGTGGTATGTGAATATCAAATATAGCTTAAGAAATCAGAAGGAAAATGACGAAACGAACAAAGTCGAGGCACATAAGGTACGCTCTCCTTAAGACGAAATAGTCCCGTATATTATCCACGGTCCACAGCTAACGCCTCCAAGATACAACGACTTCGATTTGTGTATAGCGGTAACTCAAATACACAAACCTTCGACGAACAATACTCAAGTTTCGGAACTCTCAAGATAAGAAAGAACACAAAGAACACAAGATGAATATGAACTTTGTAAAAAGGATGCAAAGACTCTTGGAAAATTTCATGTACTAAATGATTTCATGTTTGTGGGCATTTATAGATGTAGGGAAACACCTCCAAGAGGTTTAAGTGTCGAAAGACACCTTTTGGGACGTGCCCGTACGAGAACGGATGCATCTAGCGGCCATAAGATACTTTATGGTCACCAAGGGTTGCAACCCTTTGATTTCCGCAGTTAGTTGCGCGTCCGTGCGCCACGGGCTCGTACGAGCTCATACGGACTCGGAATCGAGTTCCATTTTTTCCTACTTGTCCCCTACGAGCCCTTCTACAATACTAGCATATAGAATGCATAATTATGGCTCGTTTAGTTTGTCCAAACATTTGTCAAAACAGAATGTTTGTGAACCCTACAATCTTTGAGTTATTTAAACTCAATTAATTAACATATAACACTTAAAATTAATTTCTCATTCACCTTAAAAAGGTTTTGAGAATTTCCTAAGTCTTCTACTTACGAAAAATAGAATCGTTAAATCGGTACAAAACCAATTTTTCTTACAATTAATACATTTTTATTGTACCAACTACTTCTTCTTTAATTTATGTTTAGTTTATTTATAGTGTCTAATAGTTTATGTTATTAGATTTGAGACATGGTTAAACATAAATTTTGCTAATACGCCTATCATAAACTATTAATAAATATTGAAATCTTCAACAATGTAAATATATCAAATCATTTGAAAACATTTCTCTCAAAGACTAAGACATAATTAACAATATAAACTACAATAAAATCAAGAAAAAAAATCATTACACCATAATCAAACCATAATTAAATTGTTTTATGTTCTGATGGTTTATATTTGGATATTGTGTTCCACCACGGATGAGACATAAGATCACATATTGCTTACTTGTAAAACATAAATAATTAGTTCACATCGTAGATGGAAATGAAAACACCCATCGCGAACGCTTTTAGTGTTAACTGTACAGTCTGTCTTTCCTGATTGGTTGCACTAGTGCATTGTGTGAATTGATCGGATCCCAGAAAGAATAAATTTGTTTTGAATTGATCCCTAAACATACTAGACCTCGTTTAATTACAGCGTACTCTTAACCCGTAAAATGTAAACAGACACGTGCATACAACGGCTGCTACTTTGATTCTTTAAAAAGTGAGATCCATTCTACTAGATCAAGAGTATGACGTGTTTTGGGTTGTAATAGTGTGTTGTTCAATTATTTACCGTCACCGTGTGCGATGGTCTGATAATGTTCCTGAGAGGAGCTCAAGAAGTATTATTATGCTAAACCCTACCTACCTGTGGATTAAGTTTCCACATAATAATAAAGCACTGAGTGGTAATAGTCTCGGCACAAGATGTTAATTAATTATATTATCAGTAATTAATTAATTAACGGACATTATATTTTAAACAAAGGGAGGTAAATTGGGTAATTATTATCGAAGCCTCAAATTATAATTTGGTAGCCAAATGGGGAGATCAACTAAAGAAAATTATAATTTGGTAGCCAAATGGGGAGATCAACGGTTTTTCTTTAGTGAACTGAAGAACCGTTCAAATATGAGCATAGTGGGCTTGGTCCATATTCGGTAAGCTCATATTTGACACCTCCTTATATAAATACACTACACATTGTATGAAAACCACAAGTTGAGAGCTTTGTGAGTTAGCCACCAAGACAAACAAAGTGTGTAGAGGTAATACAATAGAGGTCCCAAGGTAACCCGACGCGATCCGCGATCGCTGCCCACCGAGACTCGCGACCCAACAACCATCCGCGACCACCGGGACCCGCGACCGGCGAGTCTGATGCCCGCGCCACCGCGAAGCCCGATGACCCGATCCGGCTCTGGCGATATTATTTATTTTGCTATGTGATTCGTTTATTTTTCTAAGTGATTATTTGAATAATTTTTTATGTATTCAATTTATATTTTGTAATTTAGTGCCTAACTTTTATTTTGTGCCTAAGTCTTGTATTTTTTTTTTAAGTGTTATTTTGTTTGCTTTATATATGTGTGTGTTCATCTTCCCAAGTTCCATTAAAGCTCAGCCCTTTAGCACTTGAACTCGGCCCAAACCCCTTCCTTTCGGCTTGAAAGCCCAAGAGGAGCCCATTTTTTTCTTTTCTTCGGCTCAAGAGATCCATTAAATAACGTCTTCATTTCTTTTTCTGGCTCAAGCAGAAGTATCGCCGTTCTCAACTCCCACATCCCTTCCCGTCGCGCAGCCGAGCCCTAGCTCAACGGCCTCCGTGATTTCCGGCCAACTCACCCACGTTTCTCCCCCAGCAAGTCCTAAAGGTCCCTCTATTAAGCATCTCCAAAAGGTCAGCCGCAGCTCCAATTTCACGGCAATCACGTCGTCCGATCTCGAGCAGCAAGCCGCGACCTTGAGCCCTAATTTCCGACGAGAAGACACACGGAGACCCTAAAACTCCGACGTCGAGCCGTGAATCCAACCGGACCAGCGGCGAGGCGATCCACCAGGTGCGAGAGCCACCAGTTTGACGGCGAGCCGAGCAGTGGCGATTGACGAGCGCCCAAGCACTGAGAGGAAACCCGGTTTCCCGAACAGTTCCAGGCGACCAAGAATTTTCTCCGACGAGAATATTTGAGCGCAACCGAGCTCATCAATTCCAGACGAGGAGAGCCGAGCTGATTTTCAGCGACAGGACGAGCCCTGTTTTCCGACGAGCGCCGCGACCGGAGAACCACCACTTTTTGGCTGAAGAAGAGCCACTTCCAGGCGACACCGGCGAGAACCCGCGCAGCATAGGGGAGAGAGAGGGACTTTGCCGCAGCCGAGAAACCGAGACCTCCCAGCCCGTCCCGAACCAAACTTAGTCCATCCGAAAGCATACGGGGCTGAGCTTCTACCACCCGAGGCTGAAAACGAGCGAGCTACGCCGAGAGCTTTTGCTTCAGCCATTCGAGCCTCGCGCGTCCAAACTGAGTCATCCTTCGGCTTTGTTCTTTGGCCTGAAGAGAGGTATTTAAGCCGAGCCTTTTACCCTCCCTTTGGCCGAGCCTAGTTGATATTTATTGCTTATGTTTCCGTTTTCAGAGAGGAGTTTAAGCTTGTCGAAAATGTTGAGAAGTTATAAAGAAATGCATGTTAATTGATGTTTGTATCTTGTTGAAATTGGCATAATGTATTCGGTCTGATGCTGAGCCTGTTGCAGTGCTTGGTATGTCGAATATGTATGCTTAATTTAGTGTTTGTTGAGCTTTAGATGCAGTTTAATGAAGGCGGTCAAAAGCATGCTTATCTCTATCAATATTATTACTTAGCTAGCTATGTAGAATCTTAAAAGCTGGAGTATATTTGGAGTTCTTTGCATGTTGGTATAGCATCATGCTTTTGGAATATCATCTATCATAGTCAGAGAATATGCATAGTGAGCTTGGACATTTTTTTTTAATGGTTACTTCCAAGTGGCTGGAACTTCTTCCCAGTGGGTTATTACATACTATTTATTCAGAAGCTTGCTCAGTTAGTTGTGCAATTTGGTATGGCAATTGTTTATGTTAGGCTGGCTTGTGTTGAATGGGAGGACTAAAGATGGTTATGTACCTCGCTGTTGCCAGATGCGTGAAATCTTAAGTGATATGAAATTAGTTCTTGGTGTCTGGGAAGGCCACTCCTAAAGTTTTAGGATCGGTACATGGTTTTTATAAATTAGAAGCCTCCGTAAGTTTGTCATGCAAAATACATCCAAACAGCAGGCAGCAGTGCCTTATTTTAAAATTATATATATATTTTGACCTTTGAGCTTACTTTATATCATGGTCGTGGTATCATGTAATGGTGTTGTTTCTGTAACTGCGACACTCAAAAGAAAAAAATTAAATGTTATTTTCCTAAATTAGGTTCCCGAGCCGAAGTTAGGAATTTCGAGAACTCTAGACGAGTCCAGTTAATTCGAGAAGTTTCAGTAGAAGTTTTATCTGTTTTATTTGCTTGCTCTCTGTGTTTTATGTGCCTTATGTGTTTTTAATTGTCCTTACTTGTCCTTCCCTGTTTTCACCTTTAGTAATAAAAAAAATCTTGTTCTTTCTTAAATAAATAACCGGGCGTTACAACTATATAGCAAAAAGTTCCGATGTCGAACTAAAAAAATCTAATTCAGAATTTACAATTGTGCCTCACATAAAAATAAACCAGTACATGGCTCTTCCAAGGGAAAGCACAACACACAAGATGGGCAACAGCTGCGGCGGCGCGTGGAAAGCAGAGAAGGCTATCGCCGGCAACTCAGAAGCTCTACAAGCTCTTCGGGAGCTCATCTCTTATCCTATACTCTACTCTCGCGAGTCCAAAATACTCGGCCTAAATGTAAAGTTTTATCTCACTCACACTCGCATCCAATCAATTTTATTATCATTTCATTAAGAAAAAGTTCAGTAATTTTTTTCCTGTTGTAATCTTTTAGTGGCCTCGTGGTTTGCTGCTATACGGTCCACCAGGGACAGGGAAGGTGTGCTTTTTTTTTTTCCTCGTCTTTCCCCTTTATCATTCGTAGCTATTAGTTTAAGCTTTTTCTATATTTTGTGAATTTTCTGTTTTTGTAGACAAGCTTGGTTCGTGCAGTTGTTCGTGAATGTGATGCGCATTTAAGTGTTATTAGGTAATGCTAATATGTTGCTTTGAGTGTGAATTATGATGACATCTTGTTATTGATATGTTGGGTTCATTATTATGTATATGTTGATGATTTGATATCGATATTTTATTCATGTTTTTCTTGAACACTTCTTGAGTTTTGATAAGCTGAGATATTAAGTTCTGGCACTTTACACGATTGTTGACAATAAAGCAAATTAGCTTAAGGATGTGCATTGTTTTCTCTTTTCTAGAGCCTCTTTTAGCATTCATATTGTATGAAGCAAATTCATTTGTATACTGCTTGTTGGATATTTCTTGCAGCCCTCATTCGGTTCACAAATCACATGCAGGAGAAAGCGAGAAAATCTTGAGGGAGGCTTTTGCTGAAGCAGCTTCTCATGCCAAATTGGGCAAACCTTCGGTTGTCTTTATCGACGAAATAGACGCGCTTTGCCCCCGCCGAGACTCAAGGTGCATCCAGTTATACGAAGTTTTTAATCTTTAGGCTTCCCTTTTATTCTGTGACGTGGAGACTTATTTGCCTTTTATCTTTGATTGTGAACTGTACTTCATGGTAATTCTAAGTTACCTTTGGTAGATAAATTTGATTCTGAACTTAATTGGTAGCATATAAAAAGGTGGAGTGAAAAAAATATTGGCCAATGTTGTTTGGTCTTGTTATCTTCTGTTATCTGTATCCTGCCCTCTTACTCTCTTAGCATCTCCAATCCGAGATCATAACATACGAATTTTGGATGGGCTATGCCTTCAATTTCAGGAGGGAACAAGATATCCGAATAACTTCTCAGCTATTCTTGCTGATGGACTCCAACAAATATTCGTCAACATCTGTATCAAATGTTGTGGTGGTTGCATCAACTAATAGGTAGTTCACCTAATTTGTCACCCTGGAGTCATGGAGATATTTGATCCTTTTTTATTTTTATTTTTTTTCTTTTTGAACTGTCATTAACTTTTGGATTTATCCTATAGAGTTGATGCAATTGATCCTGCACTAAGACGTTCGGGACGATTTGATGCCGAGGTTGAGGTCTCCTCTCCTAAAGAAGAGGAACGCTTGCAAATATTGACGGTACCTTATGCAACTATAATAAAGATGAAAGCTTTCACAAACCCTATCATTTTACCTGTAAACCAAACCTCGAGTTAGTTATTCCAATTTGTCAGCTCTATGCAAAGAAGCTTTATCTGGATCCAAATGTCGACCTAAAAGCTGTAGCTGCATCTTGCAATGGTTATGTCGGGGCAGACTTGGAAGCTCTATGTCGTGAGGCTGCCATGTCAGCACTGAAAAACTCATCAGATACGCATCCAGATGTTAAACAGTGTTTTATAACAATGGATGACTGGAAACAGGCTAGAACTGTGGTAGGTCCCAGTATAACTAGAGGTGTCACTATAGAAATTCCAAAGGTCTCTTGGGATGACATCGGAGGATTAAAAGATGTGAAGGTTTGAAGCATAGCCGTAAATTACGTATTTATCCCGAGGCATTGTTGAGCTCTAATCATGTTGAATCTTATTCATTTTGTTATGCATATGGAACAGAAAAAGCTTCAGCAAGCGGTTGAGTGGCCTATAAAACATTCTTCTGTGTTTTCAAGACTCGGAATATCACCCATGCGTGGCATTCTTCTTCATGGGCCCCCGGGTTGCTCGAAAACAACCCTCGCAAAGGCTGCTGCTTGTGGTGCCCAAGCTTCTTTTTTCTCATTGAGGTAATTATTTCATCAGGATTCTATTTAAAAGATGAGTCAATTTGCAATTTGTTGATGGTGGCAATAATGGGGTTTTTTTTTTGCTTATTCATCTTTCTTCTAAGTTGGTCCTGAAGGTCCAAACATGTTTGGAAATGGTAACGCGAATTAATTTGAAATAATTTTTGGACACTGTTACTAAATAGAAGTCTTTGTATCATTCAGTACATAGGGAGTGCAGAGAAACCAACATGGGCGTAGTTACTTATCTTTATCAAAGTGTACTAGTCCGAACTCAGCATAGTGTAATATTCTCGCATTATTTTACCTTCATTCGAGCGTATATAGAAAAGAAGCTTTTTCATTTTTTCATTGTTTTGATATTTGAACTGATTCTCATCCTGGAAGTGAACGACAGATTCTTTCTCCTTTCCATCCATAGTAATTGCTGCAAACCCATAATACATGACATACTGATTGTTATTTCATGATTATTTCTTAATTTTCAATTTAGTGTTACAGAAAAGTATGACTTCTTCTAAATTAGACTATTGAAGATGTAAAAGCCAGACAGGCGTACCTGTAATTATCATTTTACCTGACCCTTAAATGTTCTAGCTTATTATATTTCATTTTCCTGAGATGTTATATCCTGCATCAGTGGTGCAGAACTATACTCTATGTATGTTGGTGAAGGTGAAGCTTTGTTGCGTAATACATTTCGTAAAGCTCGTCTTGCAGCCCCTAGCATTATATTTTTCGATGAGGCTGATGTGATTGCTGCAAAAAGGTGATTTAATTTTTGTTTCAATAGTTTTCTTTGGAGAAAATGCAACCTTGATGCTCAGTCACATTAAAGGAACATTTCATTATTTACGGCAGAGGAGGAAACTCAAATGGAAGCTCTACAGTTGGGGAACGGCTTTTATCGACTTTGCTGACTGAAATGGATGGCTTAGAGCAGGCTAAAGTATACTTATTACGAATACATCTTCTTATTTGAAATGGAATAATTGCAATTACATGTTCTGGGGTTTACATTTTCGGAACGGCTTTTATCGATTTTTTATTAAAATGGAATAATTGCGATTACTTGTCCTGGGGTTTGTTGATTTATGGAACACAACAGAGTGGATTTAGAATCACAAAAGGAACCCCTGACTTTGGTATCTAATTTTTTATTAATGGGCTAACTGTAAATATCTCTACAATTGTAGGAGGGTTCTCGATGTGACGAAACAATATATTTTAGTTTTTTTTTGTACTTGTGTGACCCATCTGATTTTTGCAGGGAATTCTTGTTTTGGCCGCAACAAATCGCCCTTATGCAATAGATGCTGCATTGATGCGTCCCGGTCGATTTGATTTAGTAAGTCGATTATGGTATCCGCTCTAAAATATGTATTACTAAAATCTTCAAACTGTTTAAAAACTATGTATATTTTAAAAAACTCCCCATGAGGTTTATCTGGGCTAGCCAGGAAAAGAAAAATCATTTTTTAAAATAATGTCTCTACGTTCACAAGTAATGCCTGTAATTTCGAGAAATAACAGGAGATTTTGTAATTAGTCAGAAACTCATGTTTAATATGTTATGCACACTCGTTAAATTTTTGTACTTGCTGAACTACCAACTGTCTCTCAATTTTACCAAATCAAAACCTCTGTAGGCGGTAAAATTTGAAATTGTGAATGGGGAGATTTTTGCCTGATCATTCGAATCACCAGTTATTTTATGAAATTCCAATCCCCCCTTGATACTTCTTTGCTTTTACAAATTGCTCCTTCAGGAGGGCGTAATTTAATGTTGCTTCTGTTGTGTTCTTTCTGTGACTTCACAAAACATAATTTGTTTAAGCTGTGTCACCATTGCAAAGTAAAAGTGGATTAGCTGTTCTTTTCCTTCTTATGTTACCTTTAGTTTTCATCTTTCAAGGTGTAGTTGAAGGGAACTCTGAAAAATAACTCATTTTTTTTCATCGATTTTGTCAATCAAACTGTAATTTCTAAGGTTTAACTCATATTTAGTAAAATCTTCCCTGAATATAGGTTCTTTATGTCCCTCCACCTGATTGTGAGGCCAGACACGAAATTCTATGCGTGCACACGCGCAAAATGAAAATCGAAGATGACATCAATCTTGAAGAAATAGCACGAGATACTGAGCTCTTCACAGGTGCTGAGCTGGAGGGTCTCTGCAAGGAAGCTGGCATAGTCGCTCTACGAGAAGACATATCGGCCACAGTTGTAAGGGACCGGCATTTTCGGGTGGTGATGAGATCGTTAAAACCGGGACTAACCAAAAGAGAAATCGAGTCTTATGCCTCGTTTATGAAGAATACTTCTCTAAGGCCGAAAAATTCGAGTTTAACTGAGCTGGGCTCACATGGAGATACTTGGAGCGCCAAAAGCGTATTTCTTGTGGTGGCTTCAGTTGTAGCTGCTTTTAGTGTGGTTTTGTACTCTGGTCTGAAGGGTACTTCTGTTGATGCAGAGGGTACCACTGTTCATCTGGTGAGGACATAACCCGTTGATCGTTTGTGTCTGTAGAGATTTGATGATCGATTTTTTTTTTAGCGTGTGTTATCTTTCTGTTATATATTTATTTTGTAAGATGTTTACCTTGATGAGAATTTTTATTTTCGTTGTCTATTTTTTGCGCTTTCACGAGACTAGAAGGCTAAGAATAGTCCTATATAAACTTCTAAAATACTGCAACACCGTGTATTACAGCAGCGGCAATTGCAATTTTTAAAAGATAGGATTTTTGTCTTATATTTTTTAATACATTTTAAAATTGTATTTTTAATTTTTATATAAAATGACACTCATCATGATGTGCTCGTCATCTTATATTACGAATTTTTTTCTAACTCAATTTATGCAATAGAGTTGATAAACAATTTATTTTATTAATGTATTTATAAGTTAACTTATCAAAGTTCTTCATTACTACAAATTTAAAAGTATGAATATGTAAGAATATAAATCTATATTGGATGACTGTCGTACCAATATGAAAGATTCATAATAGATAGCGTGAATCAAGTTTCGTCACCAGAGTGTGGTACCAATATGAAAGATTCATAATAGATGGCGTGAATCAAGTTTCGTTACCAACTATTCGGCTACTTTACTTTACAAAATATTTTCTTTTTATTCTCTTATTTTAATATCACAAATGTGATAATTAGATTATTGTTTTATACATATCAAATTATTTAAATTATTATTATTATATATTTAACAAAATATGAATAGTACAACATTGTTTTATATAAAAATTATGTTATTTACTAAAACATGTATGAACTATATACTAAAATATTAACTAAGATCTAAGAGAAATTTCAATGTAATATAAGTCATTTTAAATAAATTCCTTCTATTAATTCTTGTCTGTCCAACAATTTATCACATATTTTATTCTATTATAAATAAATTTGTTAAATGAAGATTTCTATTATGTTGAAAAAAATTATGGTAAACTTCTATTCATATGTTCGTATTTTAATATTAAAAAAATATCCAACAATGTACCACATATTTTATTCTATTATAAATAAATTTGTTAAATGAAGATTTCTATTATGTTGAAAAAAATTAGGGTAAACTTCTATTCATATGTTTAGTATTTTAATATTAAAAAATATCAAAATAAAATTACAAATACATCAATAAGTAAAAAAGAAATTATAAAATAAAGGAAATAAATGCACAACTTAGAAGTTAGAACAACTCATCATTTCATACTTAGGTTGTGCTGCTTTTCTAGAAGTGGTTCTTCTTTAAGTCTCGCAATCTCCTCTCCTCAGCCATAGACCTCCTACATGCATACAAAATCAATAATTAAAGCTTAGTTTATAATCTTATTATTTATTTTTCAGCTGAAAATTTAAGTGACAATTATAGAGTAACAGCAAGAATGTCCTTTAAGTGACAGTATCATTGTCATTTATTTTTTATTTCAGTACATTAGACTCGTTTCTCGTCACAACTTAGTTTTATTCAATACGTGTGATCTAAACATATTCGCAATGTAGGCATATATATAAAGGGGTGAAAGGCTCCTAATTTTATTTACAAAAATGCATAAAGGTCTCATGTAGTAACTACAGTTATTTCACTTTTCAAAGTATATTAAAAAAGAAAAAGAAGAGTTTTTTTAAACACATATTAAGTCCTTAACCGAGCCTTTGTATGTCATAGCATACTAACTTTTTTAAGTGTAACAATTATCAGAGTATAAATACCAGAGTGAATGGATTGTTAATAACGCATACTATACAAAGTGGAACAAAGTTGTGACCTGTAAGCATCCATCTAGCCTATTGTAAATCATTTTTTTTTCCCTAAATGGATTGGTTCTTTGTTTAAAACTTATAATAGCTGAGGAAAAAAGGATAATGAGGAAAACCGAAGATAGTCCAACCTTTTCTATCTCTAAGCAAAATACATAAATATGAAAAAAATACCGAATCAAATGCCTTAATCATTAATTCTATGTTAATTAAAAAATTACTAAGATGGTATATTAAGAAAATCTTCTATTCTTGTTTTTTTAATACCACGTCATGCTATGCAGATGGAAAGGTTTTTATAATACCACGTCATGCTCAAGTTTTTTTTTACTTCAAGCTAACCAATGATCCTGGACTTCTTTCTCCGTGTTACCACTCAAATCAATTCCATTATTGTGCCTTCACTGCAAATCCACGAGATTAAAACTAATGATCAGCCATTTTCCCACATACAAAAATTTCGTGGAACAAAATGAAACTTTTTTCCCATCAAGCCAATATTGTTACCCTTTTTTTCTGCCTATCATGATCCATATTTTCCAAGACCAAAAAGTTCACAATAAACAACCAAAAATAACGATCTCCATGGAAATCGCAGAGGCATGCGAGTGGAGCGAGAAAAAAAAAAAAGAAAGTAATCAGAGGAACCTGCCCGATTCAAGAAAGGCTTTAACTCTCACAGCAAGACGACGTCGTGTGGGAACCATACAAATTTTAGATTTTTTTCCGGGATATATCATCTATTGTTTTATATATGGAATTTGTTACATAGTAGCATTTTATACTTTTTTGACCAAACCATTTGTGAACATTACGCTACAAGGTCACTACATCGAAAGCTCGCCATGTTTGATTGTTATTTCTAATCATATTTTTTGTGTTATGTAGACGTACTTATTTGGGCTGCAAGCGAGTCGAATTGAATCGAACATTAACTTATCGAATGCAGATCAAATTGTTTTCTTTAGTTTTCGAGTTCGAATTCGACGAACCGTGTAAAATAGTGCTCGGCTCAACTCGTGAAAAAACAAAAATAACGCTCGAACATAAAATTTTAGTAACTAAACTTTAATTATATATAAGGCCATAAGGGTACTATTTTTAATCAAATTAGACTCTTGATGGATTTTGATGATTAAACTATATGGGGTTTTTAACTATTTACACAAATAAAAAATCGAACGACTCGTTGATCTTACGTGCCTCTTGAAATGATGTTCGACACTCTACTTGTTTGCTCTATTGAATTGCTCGAGTCGAGCATTGTCTCGAGCGCTCACACGACTCGTTTCTTGCTATAATATTGATAATACACTAGTGGTCTGCACAAATAGGCTATTTAAGTATATTTTATCCCTTTTATATATAATTCTCGAATATATATAGTGAGTTTAAGGGGTGTATTCAATTCGGAATTTAAGTGACATTTTAAGACTTTTCGAGATTTGAGACTTTCTAGGATTTTCAGATTTTGGAAGAATTCTATGAAATCTCAAGTCCGGAGGTAAAATTTGAAGTGGGATTTCATATAAGGTTTTTTGTTTAGAAATCCTACTAAATCTTAAAAAGTCTTAATAAATCCTAGTGTCAAAAAAATTAAATATCTCAGGATTTTGTAAGACTTTTGAAAATCCCAATTGAATACCCCAAGATTTTTAAAAGTTTTAAAAAGTCTTACCAAATCTAAATTGAATACACCAAGATTTCTAAAGTCTTAAAAAATTCTTAAAAATACTAGTTAAATACACCCCCTAAGATTTCAGTATCGACATGGGAGGCTTCAAATCCAATGTCTCTATATATCGTGATTCAAAACTCGCTTTGTATAAAAATTTATTTTCATCCATAAGAAAAATAGTTTAGAATTAAAGTCAACTTACCTTAAGTATTATTGACCTTGATTAATGCTAGCCAATAAGTTCCGCTTTTTTTCTAAAACTATTTGATTATTAATTAAAAATAATTTTAATTATAGCAAATTTATTTTGTTTGGAAATAATATCAACTTACCTTATATGCCATTGACCTTGATTAAGGAAAGCCAATAATTNACAAAAAAAAAAAGACACAGTAATTCCTCTGAGATATTGCAGAAAAATTATATGAAAATCTTCATTCTTTTGACATCTTTTGCCCAACATTTTCCCAAAAATAAGGTAACATAATAGGCAGAATTAACAATACGTACATAGACCGGACTAAAATATTGTTTTATCAAATTGGTGTTACTATTTACCGTTCCCTTATTACTACTTTCCGCCCCTTCCCTCTTTTGGACATTTTTTTTTCTTGATATTTTTTCTAAAAAGAAAAACAAAAAAAACAAAAAAAACTTCCGCCAGCTGGCCAGCGAGTGCACGACCGATTTTGCCGGTATGCTCACATTTTTTTAATAATTAAATTTTTATTTATTATAAAAATTATGTTATAATTTAGATATTATTATGTGATCAATTAGAATTTATTATCTTATAGTTATAATTTAAAAATTATTATATCATAAATTATAATTGATTATCTTATTAAATTTTATTATTATTATGTTAGCACTTAAAAATTATTATATTATATAACATTATTTTAATTATCTGTAACAAAATACTAATTATCTGTAAAAAAAATAATATAACATTTATAATTATTGTCTACTAATAAAAATATACATGAAAAACATAACAATTTATAGTTATATTTTAAAATAATACTTTTTCCAAAAATAAAAATTTATTTCTAATACTAATTAAATTTCAAATAATGTTAAAAATAATTTTACAAGATAATTGTTGACATCTGGGTTTGCCCCAAAGAGGAGTCGGACAATAGGTATCTCCCGGAAGCCGAACCGACTCCCAGAGCCGAACCGAAGACCCGGTCGAGCGCAAGCGCCGAGCTGAATTCTGAATTTAAGTAGTCCAGACATCCCCGCGGGCCCGTCCACGAGACCGGCATTTGTCCTGTTCGGATACCAGTGCCGACCTGAGGCAGGTGACGGGCTGAAGTAAGGTCCCGGAGGGCCAGGAGGCCGAAACGGGATCGGGTGCTGACCTGAGTTTCCGGGGCGGTTGCCCCAGAGACAGATGTCGATCCCGATAATAATATAATAATGCCACTTAGAGAGCAATCATTGATGATTAGACGGGGCGCCGTAGCCTGCAGGTCTATATCTACTAGCCAAGACATAAAGTCTGCCAGCATTAAATGACCCCCATGTGTGCATTAAAATGCCTGCCAGGCAATGATGAGGAAAACCTCAAATCGCAGGGAGGCGCCGGACTGCTCTGCAAGAACACTGTGCGATAAGACCCATGAACAGTGTCCGAACAGTGCCACATTTAAGGGCACTATAAATAGCATCCCACTTCATTTATTTCTGGGTTGTTGAATCTCCAACTGTCTTCATTCTCCACATTTTCTCTCTCTAAACTTGTGAAAAATCTCTGTAAGGATATCGCAAGTGCCGACCTCGTACGAGGGGCCGACCTCGTGATCAGTTAATAAAATCATAATTAAATCGTATATCTTAATCTTTTCCTCATTACCTTTTCATTATTTATTTTTTTAATCGTTGACCGGAAACGCCCGTCAACAATAATCAATTTTAATTTATAACATAATGATTTTTAAGTTCTAACATAATAATAATAAATTCTATAACATAATAATTTCTAGATTCCAACATAATAATAATATATTCTAATTTATAACATAATAATTTCTAAATTATAACATAATTTATATAATAAATAAAAATTTGATTCGTAAAAAATTAAAATAAAAAATAGCGCGGCCGGCCGGCAAGGACAAAATAGTTCAAGGAGGGACGATAGGTAGTAAAAAAGGGCTGTACTTAGCAATTCACTATCAAATTCGTATGGTCCTTTCATGACATTCATGTCTCTATTAAGCCGCTATTAGGTAACAAAAAATAATCTCTTTAATAGATGAAAAAGCACAATATGATACCAAATATATTTTTATAGTTAACTAAGAATCCGCTTTAATGTAATTTTTAGACTAATCCCTCATTACTATATCATCAATTTATACATTGGTCCCCATCCACATCCACATAAACTTTAATTTAAATTGTTGCACCTTAAAACTACTACTCCTATTGATTCACGTTCCTTTTCCTTGTTCTTTAAGAGCATGTTTGTTAATGGAGACGGGATTAGATACTTTTTATCTAGGGATTCAAGATTGGGGTGTAGAGATTAGTGTGAACTAATGTTTGTTATGTTTGATTTACTCAAGATAAGATTATCACCACAATTTATTTTATGTGTTTGTTTTCCTAGATAGTGAATAGGATAAGATGGACATTTACAAATTTGCCCCTATGTTAAACTACATTATTTTTTTCCTATCTTCCTTGTTGGCCTCATGTATCAGATCTCAATTTTTTTATTTTTTATTTTTATTTTTTTTGCATGGCACATTCTTACAGCTAACAGTTCGTCCTTATTTTTTTCTTTTTTTTTTTCAATGTTTTAATTTTAAATGTAAAATGATGATGTATTCAACTGCTAAAAAAATAATGATAGAATTGCAAATTTTGAAAATTATGGAATTAATATGCTGGGATTATAAAGTTCATAAGCTGCCAGCAACACAAAAGACAATAAAAATAGGAAGATCTCATCATTCTCAAAAAATGGAAACAATCAAAATATTTCAGAGTAGAATTGCATGCTAAATTGATACACATATTCAATGGACTTTTTTTTGGCGAAATCTCAACTAATAAAATCTTATGGAATGTATTCAAACGAGAGAAAGTTTGCCGGCAGGAATCAACGACAATGCCATGGGAAAATTTGCACACCAATCATCGACAATACTCAGCATTAGGTGATAAGTACACATTCATCATTACATAAACAAAAATGATACTCATTTATAAATCATTGCAACCGTAATATTGTTGTCAACTAACATCTTAAACATGTGTTCTTCATTTCACACTGCCTTTAAGAATGTCTAGCCTCGACTAACCTGGAAGTTTCACATTTCATAATAGAAATGCCACACCAAAATGATGATTTGTTTTTTCTTCACATAAGTGCTACATGCACCTGGTAGTACTTGGAAAAGAAAAATCTCAAATCACTCAATACATTAACCCAAAAAAATGCATTGAATACCATTCCTAAATCATTAACCACAACAATATTCAGAATCAACTAACCTACCCCTGACTAACTAAAAAACCAAGAATAGCATTCACAAAAAATGCACTCAATAACAACATTCAATATTGGCTGCTTCTGTAGAGTGCTAATGGCCGCCTGAGAATCAAAGAGAACAAGTCCAGTTAACAAGAAGTGTGTGAGGAATAAACAGAGGGATAAAGGTGTTTCGGAATACTTTAACAAATCCAGACATTAGTCTCAGCTTCACTCCATGCTTTTCAACAAACGAGTCCTTGTAATCAGAGGGGAGTTTCATTAAATTAGTCCTGCAATAAGAAATTGTAGCCGTTAAAAATTTTGATACACAGAGAATTATAAGATGAAAATACTTTGTTTTTTAAATGGTCATCAACATTCAAATGCCTTCACAAAAACAAAGCCCTAAGGAAACCGGAAAAGAGAGGCGGGCAGACTTTGGGCATCTAATTGTGCTGCAAAATTAGAGCAAATAACTCTTCCACAAATAGAAGCTCACTAATCAAACACTCGGAAAGCAATGCAATAATCTAATAAATAACATCCAACTCCTGGTGGACCCAATATATCAGGCAAGGAAAGAAGCATCTTTATTGAACCATTGGCAGCAGCACCCCAACGACAGTCCAGAAAAATATTTTTCTATTTAATTTTCAGTCGATATAATTACTCAATTACCTGAAGCCTATTGCACAAATACATCACCCTTTAAAGCAAGACAAAACAACGATTCAGAAATAAACTTACATTTCAACTTCATTAAATGTTGTCAATGCAAAGGTGTTCTAAGAATCCTTTAAACGTGTGGAAACTCTTTTCCTAAGCCTTGTCATAGGAACCAGACAATATAGAAGCACGTTCTGATGTTACAAATATCACTGGTAATAATAACTAAAGAGTCAGAATTTAAACTAATACTCACTCGTCTTTCCCTATCTTTAGGGGGTAACTGGGGTTCTGTGGCTGGCGTTTTCAGGGGAGGAGAGGGAGGGGTTCCTTTTGGCTTGTCTACAACAGGAGTTGTTTCGACTTTAGGAATAGGTTTCTCCTTTATTTCTTAAGAGGGAGAAGTTGATGGTTGAGAAGCATTTGAGGATGGTTTTTCATCAGAAGGTGCAACAGGGTGTTACACCTTCACAATATTTAGAATCAACTAACCAATCCCTGACTAACTAAAAAAAACAAGAACACAACTTTATAAATTCAATTAATTCGAAAATACCAAAAAAATTCCCAATTACCAAACACCAATTAAAGCCATGACGATAGTAACAAAACAGCCCATCTCGAAATTTCATCTACCTTATTTCCGGCATTAATCGTTGAAGAACACGCGATAGTCTACGGTTCGGGCTGGCCCTTTTCCTGAAACTGAATTTGGGAATTGTAAATCGCTCTGCAACTTAACAACGTCTCTTTTGCGTCAACGACCTATGGTTGCTTTTGAGGCTGAAGCTGAGAATCTGAGGCTTTTTCCCTCAACGGAGATCTCGCGAGCAGGGTGCCGATGATGGCGTTGATGGTGACGCTATTACTCTCGTGGCCTTGTCGATGAGGGAGAAAGCTCTATGGACTGCATTTGTGAAGGTGTAAGGTAAATGGTAGAAGAAGTAATTTTTGCATTAAGGGAGGTTAATTGGTCAATAATTTTTACTTTAAGGGACAAATTTGTAATTTGAAAACTTTTGTACTGTGCGGACAGAAGATATCTTACCCTCAAGGCGAGATCAAATTATCCCGGTTTCCCACGATATTTCTACTGTGCATCGCGGGCCTTATTTAGTCATCCGGGCCGGAATCATGGGAAACAAACGAAGGATTATGGGTTGATTAGAGGCATAGTCTTGTCCTGACATGGCTAACAAACGCGCTCTAAGAAGATTTCTCTCGGATAGTTGCTACTTGCTACTTGCTACTATCTCCATGTACTATTTCCAAGACTTTCCTTAACCAGTTTTCACACTTATGTACTGTTATTATATAATTAGTATTATTATTATATTTCTAATTAAATTTGAATAATTAATAATGTGTTTTAATTTGCAAGGTTGTGAAATATGAATGTAGTATACGAGAGAAAATCAATTTATTTTTTGGTTATGAGAATGAATTTAAAAAGAGAAAATGAAATTACTTTTGGGGTTGACAATGAATATAATATTTTTAAAAAAAAATTACTGTGTAATGTAAATGCAGCAATTACTCTAATATCATGGAAAAAACCATTACATATAATTATGTACAATTTAATATTTAACGGCTCAATTAATTATGAGTCAGAAAATCTTGTCAAGAGAATGATTGTAGATTTCCAAATCCTTTCCTATTTCTAAAAGGTCTATACTTCTTCACTTCTATAATTAAAACCCCAAGAAGCAAAAACCTCTTCATTCAATACGCAGAAACCTCTTCATTCAATATCTCTCTTCAATATAGAATTCGTTTGATTTTTCTTTTTTCTTTTTTTTTTTTCTTTCCAAGTTTTCCGGCCAACAATGGCTGAAACCGACGACGGCGAACTCGCGGCCAAGAAGAGGCGGTGGAATTGCCTCAACCAACTCACGGCACTTCTGTCCGAAGGCACCGTCCGCCTCGAAGATTTGGTGTCCGAACTAGAAAAGGATCAACCATTGAAGCCTCTCTCTTTCTCAAGAAAGGCCAAGCGGTCTCCACGAACCGGGTCAAAACCGACCCACGAAGAAAAACCCGAATCCAGCTCTGCCCGGGTCAAGATAACTTTCAAGAACCTTCCTCCCGCGGCCGGATCCCTCCCAATCAAGAGAAAAAAGGTTTCCGATAATGCCCTCCCGAAACCCAAGAAGAAGCAGCCGAGGTTTGATATCCGGAAGCACATCATGACCGAGTTGCCCGGGTTACCCGACCCGGTCCAGCCCGAGTTACGCGGGTTACCCGACCCGGGCCCGCCCAGTGAGTTTGTGGAGTACATTATGAGGAACAATGGTAGACCCGAGAGCTTGGTGTTGCTGATAGAAAAGAAACTGTTCAATACGGACGTGAGCCCGAGCCACGCGAGGCTGTCGGTGCCGTTTTGCCAGGTGAAGAGGCCGTTTTTGTTGAAGGAGGAAGTTGAGAAGCTCAAGGCAGATAGGGTAATGAAGGTGAAGCTATTGCAGCCCAACGTCGAAAAGTGTAGTTTGAGTTTGGCGTTGTGGGAATCCAACTCGACGTATGTGTTGAACGGCGGGTGGACTGAGGTTATGGATACAAATAAGCTGGTCATCGGGACAAGTGTTCGCCTCTGGTCTTACCGTAAGACCAATTCTAAACTGCGTTTCGTATTGGCAAAGGTTGAGTGAAGGGTTTTATTTTGTTTTGGGGTTTGATGGATGGATATGTTTTGGTGGATTTTGTTTTTGAGTTTTCTGTTTTTTATTTAACTATATATGTTGGGTTGTAGAGATTAATTTGATGGTATATATATATATATGTGTGTGTGAAGAGTTCATGTTATAGTTTCATCTTGTTACATACTCCCTCTGTTTCGTTTTAAATGTCGTTGTAGGGTGTCAACCTTTTTGCAAATTAATTGTCGTTGGAAATATTATATTCATTCTTACATCTTTATTTTCTTTAACAAACATTATCTCTTATCATTATCTTTAAAAACTACCCATTAATAATTTAAAAACTAAATTTAAATAAGATTAAAAAATAAGATTATCACACAATCCATTAAAATCGTAATTTAGAAGTTTTAAATTAAAACGACATTTAATAAGAAACGGAGGGAGTATATAATTTGCACTTTTGGGCAATCATACGAAAGATTGCATTTTTGTTGGTGGAAACAAAAATCGTATACTAATTAATTCACAATCATGGTTGGTTCTAATTTTATTTTGTAGTTATTTCGCGGGATTTCCGCCGAGACAAATTGTTCATCTTACGATATGAAATAAAATTTTATTTTGTGGTTATTTCACGGGATTTCTGCCGAGAGAAACTGTTCATCTTACAAGGGTAAGAAATGGCTTTGATCTTATTTTGCATTATCAATGGCAGCACCTACATCGAGATGCGATACACTAAGTAACAAGGCGTTGCTAAATTGACTGGAAACTTTTTTTTTTTTCTCTCAAGTCAAACAAGAAAATTTATAAACTCAAACACATTGTCTTACAAAGCGAGGCCTAAATAGGCTAGTTGGTCCTAAGTATGTTTGGGATCTAACTACAAGTATGTTTGGGATCTAAGTACTCTCTTAGGCCTATTTAGGCCTCGCTTTGTAAGACAATGTGTTTGAGTTTATAAATTGACTAATAATTAATATGCTAAAAGATGTGTGATGCAGATAATAAAGGACTAATTTCAGTATATAATAGTTACAATACGTTAGCTAAAATACTAGAAATTATTGGTGATTCTCTCAGGTGGGAGTGAGATTCCGTCGAGTGAGGGCAGATTCCGTCGTCTGAGGGCTCATTCCTTCTAGTGAAGTTCAGTCCTCGACAAGTTCACTTCATTCAACCGTTTAGCTTCAATTTGCAATCTTGCAGTCTTTTCCTTTTCTCTGATAAGCATTTTCAGTTCTAACCTAATTGTCTAATGGGAACTCCAGAGGCAGTCTCCGACACAGAAGAGGACATGACCCAAAGGCTAAAGAACTTTTCCCTCTCAGGGGAGGAGAGCTTGGTCATTGACCTGGGTCGCAATGATATAAAGGGTAGTGCGGAGGAATGCACCAGAAGCTTGATGGGAAAAATTATAGGCAACATGCGAGCTTCTCTCATCGGACTTAAAAGAACTCTTATGAACATATGGAGAATCCAGCAAGGTATGGAAGTGCGTGAAATCTCATCGAATTTCTTCCAATTTATATTCGACAACAAGGATGATATGCAAAAAGTTTTGCTGGGTACCAACTGGATTTATGAAAACCAGTATTTAGTGCTGCATAAATGGAGAAGAGGAATCAGTGAGAAAGACAGCTGTTTTCAAGAAATCAAACTCTGGACTCAGGTCCACAATGTGCCAATGGATTGGCTTAGCAGAGATGTAGGATTGAAGATTGGTCAAATTTTCAAAGCCACCCAAAATATAGGGATCACCACGGCAGCAGGAGGAGGCAGAATCATAAGACTTCTAGTCTCAGTGGATATTAATAAGGCTCTTCCAAGATGCACATCTCTTAGGCTAGGAGATGAACTCATCACCGTGACCTTCAAGTATGAGAGACTTATCAACCTGTGCTATTACTGCGGCATGATTGGCCATCTAGATAGAGACTGTCAGAAAATGGCAAAGGACATTGCAGAAGGACAAATCAAAGAAGGACAATATGGTACATGGCTAAGGGCACCAGAAGTCAGAAACAGTTATGCCTCTGGGCAAGGCAGCAGATCCACTGACCAAGAACCAGAAACACCAACTGCCTCCCACCAAACACCTGATCCACCTACCACCTCTGATAAACCAATCTGTCCACTTAACCTTGACACCTTAGCAGTCCCTCTGCAACCGAGTAATTACCTTAGCATAGTGGAATCCAGCTCCTCTAGACAAGAATTTGTCCATAACCAGAGCTCTCCTGGGGAAGCAATCCAGCAACAAAGTCCACACACTGTGGTCACCCCTATTCAAGCAGCTATGGATTGCACTAACACTGAGATAATGCAGACAGATCCACAACATTCTCACAAAGAGTTGGCTCTAGCTGTGAAGGACAGTAATTTAGTACCTCAGGAGAATTCAGTCTCCAAACTAAAAACCTGGAAAAGAGCAGGCAACAAGGAAGGAAGGCTGCAAAGAAAACAACTGACAGGAAAGGAACTGTCCCAGCTGCAAGGACTAAAGAGAGGCAGACAAGGTGGCACTCCTCTTAACACTGTGGAAGAGGAAAATAAGGAGGAAGAATCTGACCCCAAGAAGCTGAAACAGGTGGAGAAGGCCAGCCTCAAATGGCCCCAAAGTGACCAATGAGAGCTCAGGTGTGGAACTGCAGAGGCCTGGGTGGGGCCTCCACAGTTTCCCAGCTCAAGGAGTCCTTAAGGACCCACCACCCTCATTTTACTTTCTTATCTGAAACTAAGAATACTAATATGTTCACTATGACTGTTTGTAAAAATTTGGGGTTTGCTGATAGATGCAGATCAGTGGAACCAAGAGGATTAAGTGGAGGACAATTATTGCTTTGGGGCAGGGATGTTGAAACTAGGCAAATTATTAGCTCTTCCTTTTGCATTGAAGTGGAATTCAGGCTGCAGGCCAATGAGACTTTCAGATGGGTCATTTTTGTTTACATGAGCACAGATAGAAACAACAGAGAGCTTCAGTGGTTAGAACTTGAACAAAAAAAGATGGCATGGGGGGACACATGGGTAATCATTGGAGACTGGAATGACCTTACCAAGCCAGAAGATAAGAAAGGTGGTAGACCGAGAACTCAAGCTAGCTGTAGGGGTTTTCAAAACTTCATATCTAACATGGGCATGGCAGAGCTTCTCCACAAAGGTTACCCTTTTACTTGGGGTAACAATAGATCAGAGGAAGGGTTTGTTGAAGAATGCCTGGACAGAGGATTTGCCTCCCTGGAATGGCTCAGAAGGTATCCACACAGCCAGACCACCTCCATTTTCAAAAGCTCCTCTGACCACCACATGATTTTGCTGGAATCTGAGCCTGATAAACCCAAACACAAGAGAAGATTCCAATTTGATCAGAGATGGCTCAACAGGGAGGGCATTGCAGAGGTGGTACAGAAAGCCTGGATGGACCATAGTGGAGGAACTCCTCTTTTCAGCATTAAGGAAAAAATTAAAAAGACAAGATTGGCCTTATTGCAGTGGAGTAAATACTTCAGATCAACCCAGCTAAATCATCTGAAACATTTATCTCTGACCATGGAGGCTATGAGGGAAGAAGGAGGTCACAGAAATTGGGAGGAATGGGACAAGTTACAAAGGGAAATGGATAAGGCCAACCAGGCTGAGGAGATTTTCTGGAAACAAAAGACCAGAACTCAATGGCTCAAGGAAGGTGATCAGAACACCCATTTCATCCATGCTTGGGTGATGCAGAGAAGGAAGCACAATGCCATCAGCAGGCTAATCACAGACCATCACACAATCTGTGAGACTAAGGAAGAGATTGAAAGTCATGTGGAGGATTTTTACAGCAACCTTTTCAAATCAGAGGGATCCTCTGGAGGTGAAGATCTTCTTCAGCATATACCTACAACCATTTCTGAGGTGGACAATGGCTATCTTCTTGCCCAGGTGGAACCACAAGAGATCAAACAAGCTTTATTCTCTATGAACCCGGGGAAATCTCCAGGAACAGATGGAATGCCTGCCTTATTCTTCCAACATTTCTGGCTAATGCTCAAGGAAGACATTTGCAATGCAGTGCTCAGTTTCTTCTTATCAGGTAAACTCCTCTCACACTGGAACCACACCATGATTGTCTTGATCCCAAAATGTGCTGCTCCTGAGAATCTTTACCAGTTCAGACCTATTAGCTTGTGTGCCATAGTCTACAAACTTATTTCAAAAATTCTGGCTTCTAGACTCAGAAACTGTGTTGGGGGTTGCATTAATGAAGCACAATCTGCATTCTTACCTGGCAGACTTCTAAGTGATAATGTAATCATAGCCAATGAGGGTCTACACTTTCTGAACAGACACAGAACAGGCAAACATGCATTCATGGCTCTCAAATTAGACATGATGAAGACTTTCGATAGAATTGAATGGCAATGTATTAGGCTTACCATGCTCAAAATGGGGTTTGCTCATCAATTTGTCAAATGGATTATGGAGTGTGTGACCACTGTCTCTTATTCTTTCATCATAAATGGCTGCTCTAGTGGTTATATCAGTGCTGAAAGAGGAATTAGGCAGGGAGACCCGCTGTCTCCCTATCTCTTCATTATTGTATCTGAAGTTCTGTCTGCAGTCATCATAGCTGAAATGGAGAGAGGCCTTTTTAGAGGAGTTTCAGTGGCCAGAGGTGTTCCCATGCTCACACATTTATTATTTGCAGATGACTCCTTAATTTTTTGTAAAGCTGACAGATATCAAGCCCAAGTTCTCCAATCTATACTCAAGAGATATCAGCTCTTCTCGGGGCAAAAAGTGAATGTGGCCAAATCATCTGTCTTCTTCAGCAAGAACACTAGTACAGCAGCTCAGAATGAAGTGTGTCAAGTTTTTCCAGGAATTCAAATCCAGAAATCCTCAAGATATTTGGGCCTTCCTTTGGGAATTGGGCAGTCTAAGAAGGAAGTCTTTGCCTTTGTGACTGAAGCAGTTAAAAGAAGATTGATAAGCTGGAAAAACAAACACCTTTCCACGGCAGGCAGAGAAGTCCTCATTCAATCAGTCCTCACTGCATTACCCATTTTTGTTATGGCCTGCTTCAGACTTCCCATAAGCATCTGCAAAGAAGTGGCTAGCCTGTTCGCCACTTTTTGGTGGAGCAGAGGACCTGAACATACAAAAGGGATCCATTGGAAGAGATGGGATTTGCTCACCCTTACTAAACAGCATGGAGGATTGGGATTCAAGGACATCAAACTCTTTAATGAGGCAATGCTAGTAAAGCAGTTATGGAGAACACTTACCCAGCCCAGCTTACTCATGAGTAGAATTTTAAAGAGCAGGTACTTTCCCAACTCATCCCTTTTTGATGCCACACTGAAACAAAGCTCTTCATGGCTGTGGAAGTCTCTATGGAAAATGAAAGGGCTGCTGCATGAAGGGCTGGATATACACATTAGAAATGGTGCCACTGTTAAACTTCAGGATCACAACTGGGTCCCTTGCTTGAGAGGCAGAGGCCCTAAGCTCAAAGATCCCATCAGCAATGGCCATCTATGGGTCAAGGATCTTACTTACACTGACACTGACCAATGGGATGAAGCAAAGATTAGAGAGCTGGTGGAGGCAGAAGACTGTCAAGCAATCCTAGACATCCAATCACTAAACCCCCACACAATGGACAAGTGGTGCTGGAAAATGGGAGTGAAGGGAAAATTTTCAGTGGCCTCTTCATATAAATTTCTGCTCCACAAAAAGCTACTCTCCCTTGACATTCCAGAAGGCAGCAGCACATCCACAAGGAACCAGAAGATGAGATTGAGAACATGGAGCATACATACCAAAGGGAAAATCAAACATTTCTTGTGGAAATGTGTCTCAGGAATCTTGCCAGTCAGCACAAACTTGAGGAGCAGAGGGGTTGAGATTGATGTTATTTGCAGCTGCTGTGGGGAGACTGTAGAAACCATAGAACATGTTCTACTTGATTGTCCAAGAGCACAAAAAGTGTGGAGAAAGTCACAGCTGGACTGGGATGGAATGAAGACTCCAGGCTGCACCTTCAAAGACTGGTGGGGATCAATTTGCTCCATCAACCAGGCTGCCATTGATGAGGATAGAATAGAGCTCACCACATACATCCTGTGGTGGCTCTGGAAAGCTAGAAACCTTTGGGTTTTTGACAAAGTTTGGAGGAAAGAGAGAAGCATACTGTCAGGGGCTTGGGAAGAATGGCAAGAAGCTGTCAAAGTGAACTCCAAGAGAAAGGTCCAGGGACAAGGAAGACTAGCTAGGTCTGTTTAGACAGTTCAGTGGCTGTTTTCTTTATTCTTTTTCTTTTGGTTTGTATCTGTTAGCCTATGTCTCTGTTTGGGTTGCACTGGAGGGTTCAGGTTATTATCACTGCCTTTGGTGTTGTTTGATTTGTGTATTCTACCCTACTAGTTGTAGTAGTGGTCTCTGGCTTAGCCTTCGATGTTAGACTGTTGATCTATTTGTATCAGAACTCCTTATTTTGATTTATGAGGATTTCCTATCGTTCTGGTAAAAAAAAAAAAAAATATAGCCTAAAAATTTGCCCGAACCGACCTCAAATGTGTTGGGGTTCAGTTAGGAATGTCGAATTTATGCAAGTCACGGACTATCTACGAATTAAACCTTAAGCGCAGTGGAACTAGAAGCTAGGGGTTCAACGCGTACCGTATAAAAATTTTACCGACTCTAAGACGTTTCTGATTTTCGTTGATGGAGATCATCTGAGTCTCGTCGGTCTTCGTTGATAGGTCGAAAAATGTGCACCTTTTATATATTGAATAGTGTATTTTTATACGCTTAATTTAATCGCACGTTTATATTTTTCGACTTATTTATTATTTGGATGGAGCCATACACATTGATATTTTTATATTTATTTTCAGCTCATTGAAGTATTTTGTGTACGCGAGGCATTGGACGGAAATACCAGTTAATTTGGCCCACGAATGAATGCTGAATGAAGGCCCAAGAAGAAAATTATTTATGGGCCACTAGATCCAATTTAATGGTTTTTGTCTTGTGATGATTTGATTTAAAAAGGAACAATTGATTTTGAGGGCCGCACCTAATTAATGTTGGAAGAGTTTTGATTGGCTGGGGCTTATATTTGCTTGGGAATTATTTTCCCTAAGGGTGGAGACTAGTACACGCAGCATACATTTCTTACGGGATTTAATTGCCAAAGGAGGGGGACTTGTTATTCACGTAACTCACACGAAAGAAGGCCGTGAACAGAATTGGCGAGAGGATACGAATAGAGATAGAAGAAAAGTACTCACGTACCAGGAAAGAGGCTACACACGCGGAGGGAAGCCGCACTCGCACGCGAGGGAGATTTTATTCTCTTTCTTTAATCTTTTATTTATTTTTATTAGTATGTTAGGCTAGACTTTTATCCAGTTTTAGGGGATGTTTGAACCCTAACTTGAATTTGTCTATGAATTTAAGGATTTGAATTTATCGTTGATTAATCTAGACGCCGTATTTATTTTTGTCGATGAGTTGATTCATGTTATCTGTGTATCGTGTTTATGAATTATGGTGTTTGATGTAGTTTGGCCAGCTAGGTTGAATATCCATGATTTAATTGCTAGATTCGAGGCTTTAATCTGTAATTGTTATTGTTCTCGTTTCTTTAGTAGTAAACTAGGGGTCGTGCATCTCTAGGGTAGCGTGAACATAAGTTAAACGGTCCGAGCTTTTGCGTCCGTTGCTTAGATTGATCTATTTTCCTAGAGATTAATGCTGCTAGTGAATTAAATCTAGAGAGCTTATTCTAGGTTGTCCGCTAGTTAGGTTTAGTCGAAGAGCCTATTTCGATTAAATATTCGGTAAGGGAAAATTTGGTTAACAGAGCTTGTTGCTAGCTGGGGTTGGTAATTCGTCGGCAATTTAGAGAAGGCGTCGAAATTAATTAACGGTAGATTTAGATTGGGTGATAACTGAACCGAAAACTGGACTTCTCTTATTTTATTAGATTTTTATTTTATTTTCTTATTTTTATTTTTATTTTTATAAAATCAATCCCCCCATTTACTGCTTTCGTAGTTTAATTCAATTAATATGAGATTGTCACAATTTAATTCCTACTCCTCGTGGGATCGACCCTTACTCGCCGCTACTACTATTTAGTAGAGGTTTGTTAAGGAAAAATTATAAATTTAAATTTTCCGCGTCGCGACGCGCGGTCAAATTTTGGCGCCGTTGCCGGGGAGTGGCGCAATTGAGTTGTGATTTTTTTTAGTATTGATTGAGTTAGGTAATTAGATTAATTTTCATTTTATTTTATTTTTCTTTGACTCTTTTAATCCCCCTATTTTTGTTTTTTCTTTTGGTTTCATTTGCAGGTGGTATTCGTTATAGATGGATACGTATTGGAGCCCAGATTGTGCTTATGCTTACGAATCATATTATGCAATGAAAAGGAGGGAAATAAGAGACCAACATCGCGAGGCTAGGATGTCGGCTATGATCCAAGAAGCCATTGAGAGTGTTCGTCAAGTTCTAAGGAAACCATGTCGTCTATGTCATACCGCACGTTACGTCACCGATGATTGTCCACTTTTGATCGAGAGGTATGGTGCACGCAGAGCTACCGAGAGAGATTGGTATCGACGAGACGATTGCACGTATTCAAATTTCAATAGGGGCCATTACAGTTGGGGAGATTGTGGAAATTCATTCTATGAAAATCCACGATATTCTCGACCGTATGAGCCTACTTATGAGCATGATGAATCTCAATTCCACTATGGAGGCTCACAATATTTTTCAGAACCTTCGCTTGAACAAGAGACTAGTCCATCGTTGATGAAGTTATTTAAGGAGTGTCAGAATTCTTTGATGGCTAGTAGCAAAACGATTGGTGATCTATTGAGCGAATTGGATGCCCGAGCCAAGAGTCGGCTGTTATCTCAAGCCGACTCGAGCCAAAGTGATGTCGGAGACCTTGAGATGAGTAGAGAGATGGAGCTTGAGGTGCTGGAAAATCATGTTTCTGAGCCCAACGACGATCGAAGCGACGAAGAGAATGAAGAAGAAGGCGATGAGGAGCAAATTTTCGCTGTTACCGGCCCCCCCGATAAAAACCTGGTAGCATTTACTACTGCTATCGGGGCCCCCAATAACAGCCCACTTGAAGGTGAAAATGACGTAAAAGCTCCGACAATTGCCCCGAGAATGACTGAAAATCAATCTCTTTTATCCAAGATCAAACAACCAGCAGCCGAGCATGTTGAAAATGAAGAGCCTTACATCCTTGAAGTGCCTGAGATTTTTTCTCTTATCCATGATCCCGGGCTAATCTTTTGCTATGACGTACTACCACCTAGACGAAAAGATCCGGTCAAGCACCCGACACCGGACGAGGGGATCCTTAATAAGCATGGAGCTGCAAGGTTTATGTCTCCTTTGAGGCCACCTATGAAGCCGCCATGGACCGCTTGAAGGAAGCGGAGCAATAAGTCGAGCCAACGATACTAAAAAAAGGCGCTTGTTGGGAGGCAACCCAATGGTGTGCGACGCGACTTCCTCTCTTGGATAAGGTGAACTCTTTCCTTTTACCTCTTTTTGTGCTCTTTTATTTGTTCAAACTCTAAGTTTGGGGAGGTGTATTAGTGTGAGAAATTTATGTGGTGGATTATTATATATACTCTCTTGATTTGTTTGGGTATGAGCTTACTTGTATGTGGAATTTTGCAATGATGATTTGAGAGTCTATTGGAATTATCTGCTAGTTATGATGACTTGGATTGATTATTTCTGGTTAAAATCTTGAGGTGTTGTCATTTGAGGGACAAAGACATGACGGTTGATATTTATGTGTTTTATTTGTAGTGAGTTGGTCTTGAACTATTTATATTCTTGAAATGTGCTGGTGACTATTCTGCTTGATGTCGATTGTGTGAGGTAACTTGACATGGAAAGTTGGGAGTTGATAACAGCTGTCAGTCTGTGAAGCTTTAGTGCATAACTCTCGCACGAATAGCTAAATACCATGGACTGTGACGGAGCTGCCGTTCCCAAAAAAATAAAAAAAAAAAAAAATCGAGACTTTTGATTTCTGGCTAGAAGCAAAGAGGAACTAAACTGGCAAAGAAAGGGATGTCGTTAGTTGCATGATTGGTATACTCGGTGAAGAGATTGATGAGCTGCTGTAATTAACTGAATTGATATTTGATTGTTGGCGTTCTAAGGATGATTTCATTTCGAGTCCGGAGTTATTAATTTGGGAAGTTGTAACTATGCATTATGTGAACTGTGAGGTCCTGAGCAAATATTCCACGTACTTGTTTATATCCATCTTTGTGCTTACAGTTTTAATTTGCTTGGGGACAAGCAATGGTTTAAGTTTGGGAGATTTGATAGGTCGAAAAATGTGCACGTTTTATATATTTAATAGTGTATTTTTATACGCTTAATTTAATCGCACGTTTATATTTTCGACTTATTTATTATTTGGATGGAGCCATACACATTGATATTTTTATATTTATTTTCAGCTCATTGAAGTATTTTGTGTACGCGAGGCATTGGACGGAAATACCAGTTAATTTGGCCCACGAATGAATGCTGAATGAAGGCCCAAGAAGAAAATTATTTATGGGCCACTAGATCCAATTTAATGGTTTTTGTCTTGTGATGATTTGATTTAAAAAGGAACAATTGATTTTGAGGGCCGCACCTAATTAATGTTGGAAGAGTTTTGATTGGCTGGGGCTTATATTTGCTTGGGAATTATTTTCCCTAAGGGTGGAGACTAGTACACGCAGCATACATTTTTTACGGGATTTAATTGCCAAAGGAGGGGGACTTGTTATTCACGTAACTCACACGAAAGAAGGCCGTGAACAGAATTGGCGAGAGGATACGAATAGAGATAGAAGAAAAATACTCACGTACCAGGAAAGAGGCTACACACGCGGAGGGAAGCCGCACTCGCACGCGAGGGAGATTTTATTCTCTTTCTTTTATCTTTTATTTATTTTTATTAGTATGTTAGGCTAGACTTTTATCCAGTTTTAGGGGATGTTTGAACCCTAACTTGAATTTGTCTATGAATTTAAGGATTTAAATTTATCGTTGATTAATCTAGACGCCGTATTTATTTTTGTCGATGAGTTGATTCATGTTATCTGTGTATCGTGTTTATGAATTATGGTGTTTGATGTAGTTTGGCCAGCTAGGTTGAATATCCATGATTTAATTGATAGATTCGAGGCTTTAATCCGTAATTGTTGTTGTTCTCGTTTCTTTAGTAGTAAACTAGGGGTCGTGCATCTCTAGGGTAGCGTGAACATAAGTTAAACGGTCCGAGCTTTTGCGTCCGTTGCTTAGATTGATCTATTTTCCTAGAGATTAATGCTGCTAGTGAATTAAATCTAGAGAGCTTATTCTAGGTTGTCCGCTAGTTAGGTTTAGTCGAAGAGCCTATTTCGATTAAATATTCGGTAAGGGAAAATTCGGTTAACAGAGCTTGTTGTTAGCTAGGGTTGGTAATTCGTCGGCAATTTAGAGAACGCGTCGAAATTAATTAACGGTAGATTTAGATTGGGTGATAACTGAACCGAAAACTGGACTTCTCTTATTTTATTAGATTTTTATTTTATTTTCTTATTTTTATTTTTATTTTTATAAAATCAATCCCCCCATTTACTGCTTTCGTAGTTTAATTCAATTAATATGAGATTGTCACAATTTAATTTCTACTCCTCGTGGGATCGACCCTTACTACTACTATTTAGTAGAGGTTTGTTAAGGAAAAATTATAAATTTAAATTTGCCGCGTCGCGACGCGCGGTCATTCGTCCCATTGCAATTGCCTCGTTGCGATTCGAAGTCCAAGTCACGTCTGGGATCACCTAGGGCCTCGCCGAACCGTCGTCGGTTGCACCACATCGCATGGGGGCTGCCAGACCATGGCTGGGTCGCTGCGGGTCGCATGGGTGGCTGTCTGGTTGCCTGGTGCGAATGGGGCTCCACGAAATGTCCGTTGGTGCACGCTGCTGCCCGGGATATATTGGGTCTTTGCGGGGTCTTGTGTTGTTACTTTCGAACGACCGCTGAGGTATTGGGACGATGTGATGAAGATCGTGTATCTTGATAATTTGGTTTGCTTCGAAGGCACGCAATAGGTCTTCCTTGTCGGCGATAATTTGTGACGAAGGAAGCGCAATAGACCTTCATTTGACATGCTAATATCTAACTAAACATGCTAATAAATTAATGGGTGTGGTATCAAAAATGTAAAACAAAACCATTTAATGGGCTCTATTAATTTGGTGGATAGATGTAATAAATAATAATTGACATTACAATTAATCAAGCCCGTAACATTATTGACCAATTACACCCTTAGGGTCAGTTTGGTTGGACTGATAAGGTGTGATATCACACTGTTTGTTATTGTATCAATACCAATATTATGTTTGGTTGAACTAGTTTGGGCCCTGAAAATGAGCATGGCCCGGTCAGTTGTCATTTAACTTGTTTATATGCTATCTTGCAATGATGTTGGGATACCTTATACGCCAAATTAAAAAGTTACAAAATATCCCAAAATTTTCTTTCTTTTTTTTTCTCTTTCATCCGTCCCTCCATCTTCCTCCTTCCTTCTTCCTCCTTCCTCCTTCCTCTTCTGCTTCTTTTTCTTTCTATTTTCTTCTTCTTTCTTCTTCTCCTTTTAAAAAAAAATAAAATTCATGAAGCAACACAAGATGCTTTAGTTCGAATTTGGTGGATTTTGAGTTCCGTCAAGCAAGTCGCCGGCGGAGTAGAAGAGGGCCTCGACATCCTGAAGCCAGATGCGGCGGGCCTCGTCACCGGAAAGTGGCGCCTCGAACAAGCGGTACTCCGTCGCCGCCTTGATAGCCATCGTCGCCGGCCTGTTACTCCTCGTCTTTTCCGATCAAGCCCTAGATTTGTTTTTTCTTTCATTTTCTTCTTCTTTGCTCAATCTTTTATGGAAGAATTTGTAAATCTGATGTTGTTTCTAACAATTTTTATGTATAAATTGCTTCAAGTTTATGGCAACTTAGGATTTGAGATGTGCAGAACTTGCGGTGCGGTTGAAGAATTGGGAACTACCACTTTCATTTTCCCCAACTCATTTTCTCAATTGTTGGAATAGTTTTGGAAATTTAATTTGAAAAGGAGGGTAAAAGAGCAATTTTAACCTGAATCTAAATATAAACCAAACAAGTTAATAATATAAGTAAGTAGATGGATAGTCTTTGAAATAATCACAAAGATTATATCATGCTCAATCAATTATTTCAAACTTATCCTTTAATGTCATATTATTGCGATCAATTATTTCAAACTTATCCTTTAATGTCATATTATTGCGTGGTAGTAAAGGGAAAGTAGTAATGTGACCGAATACGACATGGACTAAAAGATCACATGACAAAATTCACCGTCATAACCACCGTCATCAGTCAGCACACAGCACAGCTATAAAACCTCGACCCTTTCTCCCCCTTTTTATTCATATCAATATATCGATCGCCCCCTAATTTCTTATTCATCTTTCAAGATTTGTGATTTTATTCCTGCAATTCCCCCTTTTCCCTGCTCGTTCTTAATCCTGTTGTGAATGGTGGAAATCTCGAGCGCGAAATTTATGGTCATCCCTTCTTCTTCTTCCAGAAGGGGGATCTCGATCTCGACCGACGACTCTTTCTGCTTCGGCTCGTTCCTGGAGGGCTGGTACTACCGCTGCCTCGGCCTCGACCCGTGAATCCATCGATCGCAGATTTCCGATCTTTCTCGTTTTTCTTTCTTTTGAATTTCGTGACTGCTTTTTTTCCCTTTAATTTCGAATTTTTGAGTGGAGATAAATCGTTGGGTGGGAAATCGGAGAAGAAAAGATGTTGCTCAAACAGAAGAAGAATCAGCCCTTGAAGGGAAATAGGTTTTTGATTAGCGTTACTGTTCTGGGTAGTGCTGGGCCGATTAGGTTCGTGGTTAACGAAGACGAGCTTGTGGCTGCTGTGATTGATACTGCTTTGAAATCGTATGCCCGCGAGGGCAGGCTCCCGATTCTTGGATCTGATCTCGATAATTTCATTCTATATTGCCCTATTGCTGGAACTGAAGGTAGTTTTAATCGTGCCAATTTTGTATTTTGTTTTTAATATCTTGTTTTATGTATGAATTTTAATTCTGTATTTTGGGTAATCAGATATCTGCAGATTTGGTGTTTGTTGCTTTGTTGTACATTCTGATTCATTAGGTGAACTGCATAATCCATGGCATAGGCTATTTTAATGACTAAATTTTAGTCTTCTCGTAATTTTTTGTGTTGGTGATTAGTTTTATTGATCTGGGGCGATTTGGATAATTAATTCAAATTTGTAGAACTTACATCATTTTTTCCATGTTTGTGCAATGCAGCTCTTAGTCCATGGGAGATGATTGGGTCTACTGGTGTCCGCAATTTCATGCTGTGCAAGAAGCCTCAAACTGTGAATTCCATTGACGGTGGAAAATCATCTGCTCCCATTACAGCAATGTCTAGAAAGGGGTCTGGAAGTTGGAAGGCTTGGTTTCATAAATCTCTCAATCTGAAGATATCTTCTCATTGAATGGAACTGTTACTTCTGCTTCTTTGGGAAACGTTTGAAAACTTTTTATTGGTGTTTTTACGATTGATTGTCTTTCTTGTGATGTTTGGAAGTTTTGCATATGGTCACGGGTCTGTGATGAACATTCCAAAAACCTTTTGGTTTTGCCGGTTTAATAAAGTGATTATTGTTTGCCATTGTCTTTCTTAAGGCTGGTGATTGTGTGAGCAAAGTTTCGTTAGTTTTGAAAATCACCTTCATGAGTATGGATTAGATGTTTATGAGATTTTCGGAATGCATTTTA
>BKCP01005594.1:237764-256113 GCA_008636005.1 Striga asiatica | reverse complement strand
AAATAATATGAGATGCATCATGCATGTAAGTTGAAACACGTAACTTCACATTTACCCCGGAAATACCTAGGAAAAGACATCAATATTGAAGCATACATAGTGATAGAGGCTTGTAGGAAAGTGAGATAGGGTTGTAGGGAAGTGTCATATTATAATGATAATATATAGAGCATTGTAATAAGAGTTAATATAATAAAATATGTGTAACCTTAGATCTCCATCGTACAAAATAGAACTGTCAAGATATAACCGTCCATTGGCAATAGTGGTATAGAATAAATAATAGACCTAAGGTTTAAGCATATTGTGATACAGTGTTATACTATTGTAACAAATAATATATCAATCAATCTATCTATCTATCTATCTATCTTCTATACTATTATAAAACTGCCAATGAATTTGTAAAAATATGATATGCCTAAAATAACCTTACTTTGTCATCTTTGTAATGACAATTCTGTAATTTAATAATACCCAACATACCTATAAATTAGGGTCATGTGATTTGTGGTTTGCAATAATACAGTACCATTAATTTCAAAGTTATCAAAATCAAATAGGGTGAACTTATTTATAAAAAATTACACATGATTCAAGATCCCTAATGTTTACTGTATTTGTAATGATAAAATTGCAATAACAGCATAATAATTATAATAACATTGAGTATACCAATAAAATAAAATTAACTAAAAGCAAAATTCTTTCTAAATAAAATATTTATGGTATTGATTATGATATTCTAATGGATGTTAAATAGTTAATATAATCTAATTTTTTGTTATATAAATTTTTGTTAATTATTGCATTTAGTTTTTATGTTGGGTCTACAACTAATATACATACAAGAGCGAATATTCACATAAAAATTTTGTGACGTCTTTTGATGATTGTGTAATCGCTATTTTGATCTTAGATAAACTAAGGAATCATATATGACCCTCGTGCGAATATGAACATTCATTTATATAGAATTATTTCGCGATATCATTTATAATTATTCTATTTTATTTATAATGTATCTTAAAGGTAAAAGCTAAATATTTTGAAATTCTTAAAGCTGTTTAAGGTCACCAAAAAACTTAATATTAAAAATATGGATTACAATATGTAATTAGTATTCTTGAAAAATAATACCAATCAGTTAACATTCCAAAACAGTCATTTATTTTTATTTACATTAATAAATATAAGATTTTTGTAATAATAATTATCATTTAAAAAATTATAATTCTCATTTTTTCTCATTTGTGTTTGGTGTGTTTTAATAATAAAATTATAATTACAATTAAATATTTCACTCAAACAGAGTTTTAAGTACAATTGCACAGACTAAAAAGTCCTTATGTTTATATAATTTACAATGGAAAAATTGTAATAACCATTAAGTATCTCAATGTGTTATAATAACAATTAAATATCTCAATTAAATAGGATTCTAACAAAAAACAAAACTCTTTCAAAAATAAAACTTAAACAAAATAGATTTAAATAGGCAAAAAACATATTAACTTATCAATAAAGAAAAAAAGTGAATAAAGGAGATGCAAACTATTTCAATAATACTGAATTGCATTAAAATATATTCCTAAATAGTATGTGGAACAAATGAAAAAAAAAAGTTGGGCAAATACTATCCTCAATTTCACAACATACGATATTAAGTAAAAACTATTATAGTATAAATTTATTATAATTCAAGAATATATATTATTTTCATATTACTAATAACATAACTACATATCATAGTAGATAAAGTTCAGATAACATAATTATATAAAATTTACATTAAACAAATAACAAGGCATATAAAACTACTCAAAATGCCTTTTTCAAAAAAATTGAGTATCAAGTAGGACATATGGTAAAAAAATAATAAAAACAAATACATGATATAACATGAAAGAAAACAAAAAAATATTTTGCACATGATTTTATGGCATGATAGCAAATATTAAAATATAAAAAGCATATTATTATTTTATTTATATTCATAATTAGTAATAATGTAATATAAAAAAACAATTTTATTCAGTAATAATAATAAATTTTAATATATTATTGATTTATTTTTTGTGATATACAATATTTATATTTGATTAATTTGTATATAATTCTTTTAAAGTTTTAGAATTTTATGTTTTTCAATAAAGGATTCTAACAAATTAATAATTAGTTTTTATTTCTTATTTGTTAAGGATATATGATGTCAACATTTTGATTTTAAAATACATGTTTATTAATCCTTTAATGTCATATATTATTGATTGGAATATTTATACACTATATATACATGTATTAGTATAATTCTTTCAAACTCATATGACATGATTTAAACTTACTTAATATACTGTATCGATTATTTATATAAGGTACGCAACTAATATACATGAAAGTGTAAGGATTCACTCAAAAATTGTTTGTGACATCTTTTGACAATTGTGCAAACGTAAGCAATGTAGGTACCAAATTATTTAGATAATCATATGTTGCGCTCTTAGAAAAACATGGACTTTCATTTATATATATAATTTTCTTGACATCATTTATAATTCATATTCATAGTAAGAGCTATTTCTTGAACATTTTGAACTACCAAAATATATTCATACTGAACATGATATTTAATGTCATGAATGTAAATTTCAAATTAACAATATGAGGTTATAATGTGTATAAAGTAATATTCTCAGAGAAAATATATTAAAAATAAATAAAAGTAATTAGCCATACTTTAAAAGTATTTATATGATATAATTTGAAAATAGTATAAAATAAAAATAAATTAAAGATCTATCCTAAAACGACATTGTTATGAGTGTAGACTATAACAACCATTTTTTTAGTCAAATACTTTGAACGATGGTCTGAATTGGCTATTAGCATTTTTATTTATAATTAGCTCGATAAAATTAATAGAAAATAACATTATATAATAGTTACTGCATAATTAAAATTTTGTTCATTTGTTGTTTTTGGAAAGATAATTATCATTCCAGTTCAAGTCTATGTTTTTTAAAGATATTTTTGTGTTTGATAGATATTTTTATTCTTCAAAAGTAAATATTTTTTGTTCACTTTTTTTTTTGTTGGTGTAAAAAATAATTCTCATTTTTACTTCGACAGGTGTTTTAAGAATTTTATATTCAAAAGAATATAAATAATTTCTAAACTTCAAATTTTGATAAAACGATTATTGTTAATTTAAAAACTTCTATTTATTTATTTACTAAAAAATGATTAAGGCAATAGTTATAATGTTATTTTATAATTAAATTAATTAAAAGAATTAATGTTGAATAATAGATCAATTATATACAATAAAATAATTAATTATAAAATATATTTCAACCAAAAGATGTGGTTTGTGTGTGAAACAAATAAAGGTAGTGAAAAAATGTAAAAATGAGTTAACAAATATAGATACCCTGACATGTTTTTCTTTTTTTAATAAATTTTCATATTTATAATAAAATAAAGTATAATATTAAGATTAATTGTTAGACAGACCTAACGATTAAAAACGTTCATACATTTCCCAAATGTATACTATGTTCATATTGAATTGTTATACTTTAAAAAACATAAATAAAAGTTTAATATTTCATTGCATATGTATATAGTTTATTAAGAAAAAATATTCCCTCCTATTCATAATAAGTGTCGTTTTAAGAAGTTACACAGTAATTAAGAATAATTTTTTTTGCCAATAATAATCCTCTTTAATGAAGATAGAGAATGATGTTTTGGGAAAAAATGAAGAGTGAATATGAAAAGACGTAGTGTATTTATTAGCTAAATGAGGGTAATAATGGAAAAATATGTACAAAAGATCTAAAATGACATTTATTTTTTTAATAGTTAATAAAGTCAAAATGACATTTAAAAAGAATAGGAGGTAGTAAGAAGGATCAATCTGCCTAATGGCTATTCCGTCTTATACATGAATTTATGTGAACTAATATTTAAACTTAATAAGTATTTAATCAATAAATTTTATGATAAATTATCAAGTAAATAAAATTATATCTAACCTAAGATATCATATGATATATAAATACAACTTGAATAAAAAGTTATGTTTAATAACAAATGTTGAACGAAAATTTGACGACGTTTATATGTATATATATATATATATATATATATATATATATATGTTTGATTCGACCGAGTTTATAATATTATGGTTAATCTACAACACGCATTTGAGAAATTTTAATGTTTTATAGTTATGAACTTAAAATTATACATTTTATGTGGTTTATTACACATTAATTGTCGATATTTACACAATTTATTCAATCGCAATTATTTTAGCATTTGATGTGACTGAAGGCGCAAACTATCACTAATTATACATAATATGAATCTTTAATTTAAATCGATTTACTTCTTAAGTAAAAAATAAAATATAATACCAAAAAATTGTTTATAATGTTTATAGATTATCTTTTAAAATTACTGAAATCTAAATCAAATTGTGTACCATATGTTTGTAATGTTTCATTAAAAATATAATAGTATTTGAGTGAAAAAAAATTAAAATAAAATTCGACCAAAATTGAAATTTTAATATATATGTATAACTCATGAAAATAATTATAATTAATTAGATCAAGTCGAAAAGAAGCATATGAAAACTATTTTACTGGAAAAAGGAAGATAATATGAATAATATTGAAAAACTTTGTTAACATATGTCAATTGAGTTATAACTGTTTTATTTAGTCAATAACGATAATGACAAAAAATGGTCTCCTTCAACCAGATAAAAAGACAAAATTGCAAACTATCACATGTAATTATATAAGTAAAATATTTTAATTTAGCTTTACTGTGCAAATTTTTCAATCTTCTCCAGACAAAAAAGATTTCGATTAAACAAGACTAACTTAGATAATGAAGGTTTCACCATGCAATCTTTTTCACCATGACTTTCAAATATTATTATTTTAAAAATTGTATTTCAACTTTTATTATATCTGACATTGTCTAATATGTAATGTACTTCTTGTGTTTGATTAATTGAAAATAATAATGAAAAAAATTGAATAGACCATCAAAATATAAAAGAGAAAAATATAATTTAAAATCACATTAAAATATAAATTATGTATCACGTGCATCGCACGTGCACTTTACTAGTATAATAAAATGTATGAATGATCTCAGCATGAATGATCTCAGGGACGGATTAGAAATCAATATAATAAAATGTATGAACGATCTCACGATGAATGATCATTATGATCTAATTGGCATTGAAATGCTTCTCATTTATTACCCTCAAAACTAAAGAAAAAAGATTTAGAAATTAGAGATTTAAACGAGAGAGAGTGGGCTCATAGATTATCTAGCAACACATGTGGTCCAGCAAATGTAGCAATAGGACTGAAATCCATATGTGGTCCAACAAATGTAGGAATATGACTGAAATAAATATTGTATAATATATTAGAAATATTGTACAGAATCAATATATTAGCTAAGGAAGAATATAGTATATGGTAGTATAATATAAATAATCGTATCTTGGTATAAGTATAAATATATATATTTTTATAGACGCCCATCAATCATCAATAACCATCGTTTTCTTCTCTCCAATCCGTTCAATCAATATCTTCAGCAAATTGTTGATTATGTGTTACAAGATAAATAAAAAATATATTAGGCAAGTCAAACATGAAAAAAAAAAAAAAAAAAAAAAAAAAAACACCTCCAAAATATATTTTGGCAAATCAAACATCTTAATATCAGACCACTCCGAGTAGGATTTTGAATAAGCTCTTCAACAGATTTTTCAAGTAGTGGTTAAGTATTCACGTATCTGACCATAAAGGCCGGCTACATAAAATTTGTAAAATAAATATATATGTCACGGCTAATAAAATTTGTGAAATGAATATCATTTATTTAGAAAGGTAAAACGAAAATGTTAAAAACTGTTGCGTTATCATAATGTTAATATATCTAAAGAAGGTGAAATGATAAGTACACACCTAAAAGCAGTTTTTCCGAAATTAGGTTATTATTGATTTTTATATTGCCAAAGGAGTGAAATTCTTTGTTTTGAGCTACAATATAATGTCTTAGAGAATTATAAAATTGCGTTGTGATAACAAGAGAAATCGTTGTGAAAGGGGTGAAATTCATTGTTTTGAGGAACAACATGAAGTAAGAAAAGATGCATATTATATGATTACATTTTTTATTTTTTAGATAAGTTTTAACTTCTAACTAATTCTTTTGTTTGAACTTATACATTTTTTTTAGTATCTTGGTGTTTTTATTTATGTAAAGAAAAATGTAGGCAAAGTTTCATATTCAGTCCATTATATTGGTCATTTTTCAATAAATGTCTATTTTTTTGGCAGACATCAAACTTGATACATTAATTTAAAAAATTCATCAATAAGGTATACTAATCATTAGAGGCAGGATAAAGGCCAGATTATCACGCGCTAGATGCGGGCTAATTACAGGCCGGAAATATAGTTTGTGCATATAGTTTTTAACGGACAATTGACTAAGCAAACGAACTTCATTTTGTCTGAAATTTTGGCTATATGACCGTCTCGACGGGAGGAATTCAACGGTGTGTGGCGTGAGACAACACCATAATTAAGTTGAAAAAGGAACAACCAAAATTATTTTGGATAAAAATTTGACTGGGCAAATGAAATCTAATTGAGTTAAAAATTTGTGGTTACGGCCGTCTTGATGATACAAATCAAACGGCGAGTCACCCGACAAAAATGTACATCATAAAGGCACCAAAATGGCCCCTAGATGGATAACAGTGAATTTGGGCTAAAAGTTTTTCGGATGACAGATTGAGTAGTCAAACAAACTCTAATTGATATCAAATTTTGTGAGTATGACCGATTTGACAAGAAGAATTCGATGGTGGGTCACCCAGCAAAACCGTATGCTATATGGCGTTGTAATTATACCGAATTGAAAATAACTCAAATTATTTTGGATGAAAAATTGAGTGGGCAAACAAACTGTAATTGGGCTAAAATTTTACGCATATAACCGTCTCGAGGAGAAGAATCCAACGGTATGTCACCCACTTGAAATCGACATTGGATTAATTAGACTAGAAAGGAAACAACAAATTTTACCCTGCCACTAATGATTAGTATATCTTATTTGATGAATTTTTTAAGTTAATGTACTAAGTTTTATGTCTGCAAAAAAAGATGAACCTTTACTGGAAATTACCAATATAGTGAACTAAAAATGAAATTAGGCCATTTATATCTTGTCAGTGCATGATTCGATAATTAGTACATTCATAAGCTCATTAAATAAGCATTTTATTGTTCAATCACAAGTACATAATTATTTAGACATTCATAGTAGAGCCTTAATTCTTGTAGCAATAATCTTGTAGGTGATCGATGAATGATCATTCAAGAGTCCATTAAATTAGTTGGGAACGAGGCGCATGTGGCTGCGCTCAATGTCTCGGCTCATATCAAGACCAATGTTCATGAGCTGGTGTGGGTCCGGCACGGCTTGGGACTTTTTCTCGTACACTAGGGTCCACGTTACCACGTGCTCTCCATCACGACAGGTGTCCACGTCGACAATTAATTTGAAGGTATTGTAGGCATTCATCAGATCTCCTTCCATCACAGTAAAGGTGATCGATTTCTTGTGCTCATCTATGGCCTCAATCATCTCTCTTGCTATCTTCTTTTCTCCATCTGCAAATTTTTTGATTAAATGCAATGAAAATTAATAAATAAATAAAAATCGATTGAGTAAATATAGATTAGTAATGATCAAGAGATCAAAATTAAAAAGAGGAACGTACCAATGGTATAGTACCAGCAGATGACTGATCCAACGGTTCCCCATTGGCCACGCTCCAAATCAACCCTCTCAACTTTTTCAGGACAGATTTCTGCAATCTTGTGGGGTTTGTACCTTAACAGCTCATGGAACAAATTGCCATCCGATTTATGGTGATACTTGAAACGAGTTTTCCTCTAAGATCCATCTCGTCTCGAGTTTTAGAAATAAATAAAAATGCAATAATCTTTTTTGTTTTATTATATTTTGATAAATTGTTTGAAAAAGTAGTGGTATTTATATACTATAAAATGTACAAGTGGGCTTGCAGGAATCTAAACTAATTGAAATGGTGGTGGTGCCATTGCTTGTACCTAAAGCTAAATCATTTTATTCATTTTAGTACATATTCTCAGTACATTTCTTTTTTTGAAAAATCATATTGGCATATTGTAGATAGAAAATCATAGAAACTTTATTATCTGCTTTAGTTTCAGTCCTCTAAAATATCTATTTTGTTCTATTATTTGGATGAAAATTGGAAAATTGGTCCAGTAACTCGCACCGAATTGTTGACATCACCTTTTTGTCAACATTTGTTTGAGATTTAGTCTTTTTTATACATACTTTTTAATTTTTAATTTGAATGAATTTATTCTTTTACAAACACACCTTATTCCTTTAAAAAAATAAATTTTTTACATCCTGTGACCGCATATCATAGTTTTTGTGAATTAAATGTTATCTTCCCTCATTTTTTGTATAGAAATTAACTCTACTTATTCGTTGCATAATACCAATCTATATACATAATAAGAATAATCATTTACTAAAAGTAGTAGCAAAAAATTTTGAAACATTTAATGCATACCGTTTTTTAGGAAACTTTTTGAATGCATTAATTGCTTCCATATACACATTTTCAAATAACATCAAATCAGCTATGATCAAAAATATTATTTCCTTAAGTAATTTTATTAATATCTGCAATAATTTCATTGATATTCATTATAATAAATTACAATATTGATTTTCCGTGATTCATGTTGATAATATTTTTGTCAAGATAAATATTACAACATACTTTAAGTTCTAACCATAATATAATTTTTTTTTCACAAATATTCACTTTTATCTAAAAATATTTATAGAAAATCGTAACAGGTTAGGTAGAATTTTTTCCTCTAATTAATATGACGAAATCAAGTTGGTGAATTAATATTTACCAATATAATTTTTTCTTAAGCTAAATTTCGTTATATATAAAAAATAAATTATTCTTCAAATAAAATAATTTATCATTTAAGAGATAATGACCAAATACATTAAGTAGTTTTACTAATAGTAAAAAATTAGAATTGAAGTATATTAATTGTTCTAGAATTTATTTGTATAATAACTGTCAACCATGATTACATCAGGGATAAAATAATCTTTCAACATTCTACAATAAAATTATTTATCCACAACACATGCTCTGATACAACATGTAAACATAAATTAGGGATCTTGAATAAATTATTTGGTGTATACGAAAACACTTACTTGATGCGAAAGACGACATAATTGTATTCTTGATGAGCACACGGGGCTGGATCGAGTCTCTTGATCTAAATCAGTTTCTCCCTAGTGATCATTCCTTAACGTAGCAGACAATTGATGAGAAAATATTGTGTATCCTAATTGGAGGAGAGATGATCAATTTATATAGGAGAGACTTTAGATCCAATATATGTCCATCAAATATCCAGATTAATGGCTCAAATTTGTTTGGTCATTAATAAAGGTCTAGCCCAATAGATACTTAATTATGGTCCAATGCTTTTGGGTTACATATTCATACAATGATTGATAGCTAAAAATAAGTGAGTAGATAAATAGTAATTCTATTGAAAATTATATGGTAATGGTTGGTTTTTATTATTTAACTATATGGAAAATATAAAGGAGAACCAAGTTGGATTTTTAAGTTATAAATGTATACCCATCGTAGTTCCATTCAAAAAAAAAAAAAAATATTCGAAATTTTTTACAACCAATTTTAAATATCTGAATTGACCAGTCTCATGCAATGTAACTTAATGAAATGCATTCGTAATTTCATATGTATATATATTCAACATATAGACTGTAAAAAACTCTCCTCTGTCGTTCTGCCTCCCAAAAAAAAACCGTTCCCAAATCCTTTTTTCTCCTCTGTAAATCTCGCTCCCCCACTTCATCTTAAGACTCGTCGCCGACCTGTTGGAGTTGGGGTTCGTCGAGTCGGCGTTGTGGTATTTATCTGTCTCTTCTAAGGCTTTTGGGAGATCAGGACGTGGAACACTCGCTCCCACCGGGACTGAGTTGTTTTCACCGCCCAGTCAACTTCCCGGTCAAGGTCGAGACCGTTGGTCGTTAGTGTTCGTACCACAGCCTCGGGGAAGTATCGATCGTCACTTTGTCTGGGGTTGTGTTTATCAGGTTCTGGGATCATTGGGTGCGGCCTGCCGTCCATTCGATCCTTCTTTCGAGCACTTCGGCGAGGCATGTTGGTGTCCTTGCGGTGGCTCCCTCTCCCCTCCCCTAGTGTGCATGGTTTCAGAGGCCAAATTTGATTTGAGAGCAGACTCTTCTTCAAATCCGACTAGGCGGCTTCAGTGGCCGCAGTTTTCAGGCTCGAGTTTCTGATTTGTGGCTTCATTGGATCTCTTTGCTAGTGGATGAGGCTTGTATGCAGTCTCGGATGGCCGTGCGTTGAGTTTGTTAGCTGTACGGGAGGTCTTATATTCTTTATTTGTTTATTAGGTGTGAGTTGCTTATTGGTCTTTAATTTTGTTGTTTTGTTTCGTTTAGTGCAGCTGTGTCTGTTTCGTCTAGTGTAGCTGTGTCTGCTTTTATCTCCTTTATGGAACTTGTGTCTCTTTTTTAGAGTTTTGCTTTGTGGTCGTTCGCCTCCTTGATTGAGTTTGTACCCCTTTCTGTGTGTTGACAAGGGGGGTTGGTCCAGTCTTCTGGTTCTAGTGTGACACTTGACACTTTGGGTGTACTCTTTTGAGTTTTTAAGTTATTAATATAATTGTCGCACACAAATATAGTACAAGATCATTAAATGAGCATTTTATTTTCCAATCACAACTACTCAGTTATTTGGTTATATTTATAGTAGATCCTTACTTCTGGTTGCCATAATCGGGTAGGTCATGAATGATCATGCAAAAGTTCATTAAATTAGTTGGGCACGAGGCGCATGTTGCTGCGCTGAATGTCTAGGCTCATCTCAAGGCAAAGGTCCATTAGCCAGTGTGGGTCCGACACGGCTTGGGACTTTTTCTCGTACACTAGGGTCCACGTTACTACGTGCTCTCCATCATTAGAGGTGTCCACGTTGACAAGAATTTTGAAGGTGGTGTATTCATGCATCAGATCTCCTTCTATCACAGTAAATTTCATCGATTTCTTGTGCTCATCTATGGCTTCAATTGTGGCACTTGATATTTGCTTTTCTCCATCTGTAAATTTATTAATTTTTCCATACACGTCTCATCTTTGTTAGTTAATTAAGATCAATATATTTATATAATCATGCATTTTTTTCTGGTAGTATAAAGAAGCTCATAACAAAATACGGAGAATCCGATCCTATGATGTGTAGTTTTGAGCCGTTAGATCACATACACACGCAATGTCCACACAGATATGGTGAAATTGACCACTAAATGCAAACACGAATACGTTTTAAAAAAAATAATTAAGTTCGCTTGTAGTAAATATTTTTGTGAACACATAATAAAGGTTTTTAAAATTAGATCTGTCATCGAACAAGTAGAGCTACTGGTCCAATGTTTCATAATTCAGACTAGAGGTTTGACCGGTTGAACCTATTAATATTTTTAAATATTTTGTAGTATTTTAGATAACAAATTTTATATTAAAAAACATCATTGACTAAACAATTAGATAGTTTAGAATATTTAAATACCAAAAAATCAAACGGGTCCGATCGGTCAAAGATCGATTATTTGGCATGCGGTTTTTTGGGTGACGATCGGACCGGTTAAGAGACGGTTCCCAGTTAAGCCGTTATATATGTTTAATTCGATTTTTTAAACCACGCTTATAATATAGATTAGAAATGATCCAAAAAGATCCAATTTATACACACATACCAAGGATATAGTACCAGCAAATGACTGATCCAACGGTTCCCCATTGGCCACGCACCAAATCAACCCTCTCAATCTTTTCGGGACAGACTTCTGAGAATTTGTAGGGTTTGTACCTGAAAACCTCATAGAACAAATTACCATTCGATTTTATGTTGATGTTTGAAATAAGTTTGCCTTTTAGATCCATCTCGAGTTTAAAGGCAATTCAATGTATTTCTTTTCTTTTTTTTTTTTATTGAGAAAATGTTTGAAGCATATCGTGGTATTTATACGCTCTAGTGTGTACTAGCTAGCTTCCATGGAGGAATCTTAAGCCAAATGAATTGGTTGGTGGTAGTGCCATTGCTTGTACCACTCTACAAAGCTACATTTTTTTTTATCCACTTGTTCATATTCTCCTACATTTATTAAAACGTGTGGCAAATTTTAGATAGAATTATAGTCAACTTTGTCATCACTTAGATATATTATAGAATGTCACATCAGTTTTTATGTTCACCTACACATGTATATAAACTTTCAAGTAGACATGGCCACGGGTTGGCCCGACCCGTGGCCCGACCCGTGAACCGGCTAGAAACCGGTCCCGGACCGGCCCGCCCTAGCCGGTTTTTGAACCGGCCCATAATCCCTTAAGGGCCGGTTAAGGGTCATGTGGTACCCATTTTTGACCCGCCGGTCCAGGCCGGGTCCGGATTTTCCGACAGGCCACAGTTACAAATTTATTTTATTTTTTTTTTAACCGGCGGTTCACTGAAACGGCCCTTAGGTATAAGCGGGCCGGTCACAGGCCTAGGTTTTGAGACCCGCCGACCCGGCGGGTCGGGCCATGGCCCGTTGACTGGCCACCTCTACTTTCAAGCAAAAACGTATGTTTATTTCATTTTTTTTTTTCGATAAGTTAATAATCAGAAGCGGTATAAATCCTCCCTATATATTAATTCAGAACGTGCTGAGCCTATGTGGCAGACTCGCATGCTTCGGGATCTTATGTGGCAATATTACATGCTTCGTTATTAGGTTTGGATAGATTTAATTTACTTCTAATAAAAAATATTTAGGTTCGGATGATCTATAAATATGTTGATTATTTATGGTAGGGGTGGACACGGTACGGGACGGTCCTGGATTTGACCTGTCCGGATACCGATCCCACTTTTATGAATCCTTCCATGAACGATCCGGGATGAGGCACCGTCCTCACTCATGTAATACATGAGTGTTGTACTAATGTGTTTTATAGTTAAACAATATGAATAGCTCGTAAACTCCCTAACTCGAGTTTGTTTAAGTCTTATTTAGTTAACGAGTCGGGCTCGTATCAGCTAGATAAGACTCAAATAAAAATTTTTTGTATTTAACTTCAGTTTTATAATTTGACTCGTTAAAACTCGAGTTTGACTCATTAAAATAGATAAACGAGCAAAGATCGAGTTCTACTACTTGCTCATTTGGTTGATGATCCTTGTTGAGCTTGATTCGCTAAGGGTTTGAGGTTGAGCTTAAAAACCATGAGAGTTCAGTCGGTTTAAACTTTTACAAGGACTGTTGTTATAAATTGGTTATTTTATTTTATTTTGTGTACAATTTTTTTGATTGAAAAGAAACTGTTCTTACAAAGAATTATAAATTGCATCAGTATCTATAAATGCAATAACGGATAATTTATTATATATAATATGAGAAAAGGAAAAAGAAATTTCGAAACAAGAAATATTATATATGTGTATAAATATTAATAAATAAAATATCGGTAAAAGGTTCAACCATTGACCAGTAGCTTGATTCATTCGATGAGGTGCCCAATTTTCATAATCTTGATATTACCAAATCAATAACTAAAACCACCACTTAAAGAATATGTGGTAGCACCACGTTTACACAACTAGATATGTCAAAACGGGGTGCAGCCCACGGGCCAGCTCGCCTTGCCCGCCAAAAAGGAGGATCGGGCTAGAGATTTGCAAGCCCGTCAAAGAGCGGGCCTAATTGGGCAAGCCCCTATGTGCTGCGAGTTTTGACGGGTCGAGCCAAGCGAGCCACGGGCTAGTCCGAAAAAAAAGAAAAAAAAAGAATATATATATATATATATATGCATACACACATCTCAATTGCAACTCGCAACCCCTCTGGGCCAAACTCAGAATAATCATTCAAATTCTCCTCAGCGTTCGGATAATTTCACACTACAAAAAAATAAAAATTGTCATATTCTAACGAAAAATTCAACGGTAATATCTTACAATTGAAATGTCAATGAATATTCCAATTGTATAGTTTCGGTTGGATTAATTCCAACGGAAATATTCCGTTTGAATGGATTTTTAGTTGGAATTTTATTGGAATTTGATGATTCCACCCATTTTCCAACGGTTTATTATCGTAGGAAATTTGATGATTCCACCCGCTCGACAATGGGTGGAATCATCAAATTTTCAACGGTTAGGAGAAAGTCAAACAATTCGTGGAGTTATTTCGGTTCGATTTTCGGAACGTTTCGGAATTCTCCGAGTCCCATGATCAACCCTAATTACTATCAAGTCCAAAACCGGAAATCACAACAATTTGGCTAGTTGAACTCCATTGCCTGTGACTCCGCGAACGCCATCCACAAAACGAAGAAAGAGGCCCTCAACCGCACAGCCCGAGCAACTAAAAAGCTCGTTAAATCAAAGATTATGAAAAAAATAACAGATATTTCATTCATTTGCTCTGTGGAACATTTTTATTCTTATTAACAAATTTCATTCAACTTTGGCAAACAATAAAGGCAAAAATCATTAGATCTTGAAAGTATGATTAATGAATGGTTATTCTTAAACTTATTTTTTTAAAATCATATGAAGAGCAAAGTCTTAATTGACGATATTTGAAATTCTAGGTAAATAATATCATGAAATTCTTGATTTCTTTTTAAGTTTCAATGAATATTTGATATAATTCCAACATAAAAAAGATGCTGTTGAAAGTATAGTTGCAATTTTTGTAAAAATCCCACCAAGAAAAAAAAGACAAGAATATATTTTGTAATTTTAGGGAAAAAAAAAGAATAGAAAGATAATTATTAAATTTTTTTATTATGATTGTTCTACACTTAATTCCTATTATTTAAATATTATAAACATTAATATTGACATAACATATAATGAATTGTGTGAAAAAAAAAAATATTGTTTTTATATTAAGACTAGAGAGGTTAAGGTTGTGCACGCACAACCGGAGCACAACCTGACATAATTTAATGTATAATTAACTATAGAATTTGTGTATGGGAAATGTTCCAGTACCCACAGTGGGCACATGTTAATATGTCCACCGCTTATGTGGCATACACACATTGGTGATGTTAAATACATCACCAATGTGTGTATGCCACATAAGCGGTAAGCATATTAACACGTGTTCACCGTGAGTAATGAAGCATTTCCGATTTGTGTATATAATAACAATGAAAAAAAAAGCAGAGAAATAACCATATCCAACAAGATCACCAAAAACAGCAAGACAAAAATATCCACACTTCCACCAGCAGACAACAATTTTGCACCGGAAATTGAAGAAAGTGAGGACCATCGAGTAACATGCAAATTAACTAAAATGCCCAATAAAGCAAACCAGAAACATGAGATGCATGGGCAGTATGAAAAAGTTGGAAATAAAATGCTGAAATTGACAGGGAGCAATATGTACCGACAACCAAAGAAATAATTCCACACAATGAGAATCTATTAAAAAGAGACGCGCGCATTGAAGCAAAAAGGTAACTGTCTGAAAAAAAAAATGTCAAAAGCTCAATATGTACACCAAAACCAGTTTTGTCTCTAGTGCCTTCTCTACCCCTGTCCCCATCCTTGCCCCTTTAATTGAGATTGTGCGCACTGTCGCGTGAGAAATCTCACCTGATGAGATGGGTAGCGGTTGCAGAGGGAAATACTACTCTGCTCTTCTCTTTCCTACAGTCGACATGCAGCTTTGGGGACTTGAATTTCCTTACTTCTTTGACAGACCTGCTTGTGGAGGGAGAGATGATGGGAGAAAAAAAGAAGATATTAGGAAAGCCAGCTGGTAGAATAAATGGTGAAAATGATTTTGTTTCTCCTTTTATAAGACATACTTTTGCGGTAAGAAAGGATTTGCGAAGTTAGGCATGGGTCTTGCACGTGGGACCATTGACCTCCGCAGCTGTTTCAAGGCCTTCTCCTCCTCCTCCTTTAATAACGGGTGTAAGAATGAATATTAACACAATGAATATTGAACTAAATGATTTATACATGAAGAAAAGTTGAAGAATATATGGGTTGATGCGCATGCATAAAGTGTTTGTAGGTTTAAGGCGGATTATTTATAATTTGTGCTTACCATCCTTGCAGAATCTTTTTCCTCTAAGTATCTCTTGTAAGCCATTTCTTTCTTCTTAATCTGTGAGGTAGGACTTTCGTAAAGAACTTTTCGAACAGCAATGGAACGTCTGAATTCTGTGGAAGAGTAAGGGGGGGCTTCAACAAATTGAAAAAAAAAAAAAGAAAACAAAATGACCTTTTTATCAAATTCTGCTCTTTCAGCAGCCCGGTGCTCGACATGCAGATTGAAATCCTGAACTTCGGTGAGGGGCTTTCGTTCTCTCACAGGAACTGGAATAGGGTCCCTGGTATACACGTCAACAGCACACGTTACACGAGTTGTTTCCAATATCGGTAAATAAGTCCAAAACTGCTCAGAAGCAATAAAAACGAAAATCATGAAACGAGTCAACTTGACATACTCGTTCAAGATAGGTTGTGCTTTGAATTTTCGCATCTCGGCTTCTTCCGCATCCCTCCTCCTCCTCTCTTCCATTTCTCTCTGCATCTCCTCTTCGTGCCTCAGCAAGCTTTGCAGCTCAAAAGGTTCCGGTTTTGTGCATGGCTTTGGCTCTGGCTTTGGTGGAATCTAAAAGAAAAGAGTATGTCAAGTCTAGCAATGTATGTGATAAAATGAGCCTTTTTTTTTTTTTCATAAGTACATACCACGGGGTAGTCAGTTGTGTAAGGATATGGATGAGCTTTTGGTATTCTGGCTCTCACTTCTTCTTGCTGTTTCTGTAAAGATTCATGTGCTATTCTTTTTTCCTTCTGCGCCCCTCTTTCCTGGAAATATTAAGAAAGATGTGAATTCAAAATAGAATATGATGTGCTCTCAAACAAAAACTCGTGTTGAGAAAGTTCTCGTATATACCTCAGTGTGGAGATGGAACGGATTTGGTGTGGTATTTCTAGGAAGAGGCTTCTCCTGGTGAGATTGTGAGTTTATTGACAACTGAAGGCAGCAGGAAAAAGATTTTATTTTAATTTTTCAGTTATATTATGAATATAACAAATGTAAAGTAAATCGAGAGAGAGACAGCAAGTTACCTTATCAAATAAATCTACAACCTCAACTAGTGGTGGGATTCTTTTATCTGTGGCAAAAGTAAATTCCTCAGGAGTAGTGAGCGGCTTCTTCATATGAGAAAATATTCCCATTTCCCCTTTACTCTCGAATATCTGCAAAATACGAAGAAGGGTAGAAGTTACTACATCTGTCAAGTAACAAAGCCCACAAGGTTCTATAAATAATTGTCATAATGTCTTGAAGAAGATGTTGTGTAGCTAACCTTTTTATTTAATGGTCTTGCTTTGAACTGTGGAATATTCCCAAGTTCCTCCTTCTCTAGTTCTTCAGAGCTTTTGATGGTCGGTGGACGAGCTCTGAGAGACGTCTGAAGAAGAGGTGATTTTGGTGCTGTTTTCCATTGATGGTTCTGCAGTTACCACCAGATAGTGCATGATGATAGGTTGATCAATTAGAAAAGAGAAGAAAATGATAAAAAAAATTACAGTTGACACCTAAAAAGTATTCCCCAGCCATACCTGACCCGCTGTCGATTCTGTTGAGAGTCTTGAGACCACAGTGGGCGTTTCTGCATTCTGAATGGCCCTTGACATGGCCTCCAAATGGAATTCCTGTTCAGGTCATGATAACTTTTGCGTTAATCTAAACTTTTACTTTCTTCAAACATCTACTAGGAAGTGAATTTATTACCTTAAATTCTGGAGGATGCGGAGTGCTTCTCGGCAATGGTGGTAAAGCTGGGGCCTCGAAAATCTATGCATTGAAGTCACATTATTATTACATGTCCAAATATATATCGGGAAAGACTATGTCAAGTTGATAAACTCCTTACCTTTTTGTTTAGGGGACGAGCCTTAAACTTGGGGATTTTAGCCATTGCTTCCTCCTCTAACTCAGCGGAACTTTTAATCTTAGAGCGCACCTGCTGTGATGTCTCGAATTCAGGAGTTTTTGTCCTTGTTAAAGTAAGCTTAGGCTTTGTTTTTATAGTTCCAGCAGCACCACTCTGGATATTTAGA
>BKCP01005594.1:203893-218094 GCA_008636005.1 Striga asiatica | reverse complement strand
TTTTATTTTTATTTTTATTTTACGTTTTAAATTTTTATTAACCTCTAAAATTATATTTTTATTTTTTATCATCCAATATAATTATAATAATATTAAATAATTATTTTGTAAAAATATTTATTATTTAATTAAAAATATTTTGAATACATAAAACATAATAATATAAATTCAAATATATTTGAATTTATATATATCAAATATATTTAAACTTATATTTTTGTTATATTAAAAAATATAAAATTTATTAACTTATTTAAATATATATATTATTGACCAGTCCATTCAACTAATTCTAATCGGTTCATTGGAATCAATCCGTTTAAAGGAATCAAACCGTTTAGTTGACCAATTATCGATTCAACAACAAGTTTGGCCGAGCTTTCAACCAATAGTAGTTGGTATTACTTCTATTTTTATTTTTATTTTTATTTATAAATTTTATTAACCTCTAGAATTCTATATTTCTAATAAAATTAAATAATTACTATTTTTTAAATATATTTATTATTTAATAAAAATTAATTTTAAATATAGAAAACATTGTTTAGCAATTATTATTTTTTGTCTCAAAACTAAATTTTTACTATCAAATATTGTTATATACTCACGGAATAAAAATTGCAACAAAAATTAGTAATAAAACTATTTTTTTTTTTTAATATTTGGGACTAAATTTCCAACAAAACCAATCTTATGGGACTACATTTGCAATTTTTTCAATATTTGTGACTAATGACAAACGGTGACTTAACGTTCAGTTAGATTTGGGACCAATTGCGCAACAAAAATTAGTTAAGGACTGAAATTGCGCCTCTTGGGACTAAAATTGCGAACGTCCCAATCTAACGGGACCAAATTTGCAATTAACTCGTTTATATTATTTATTCATTCACTAATACGAATCCCGTATGCACGGGTAGGAGATATTTATTAGGGAGATTAGATACCATATAGTAACACCTTTCTAGTTCTTATATAAATAATTAAATATTTATTTATGTTGGTTTTATTTTCTTTAACTAATACGAATCCTGTGCTAATAGGGGTAGGAGATATCTATTAATATTTATAAATTAAAAATACACCTTAAATAATACTTATAACTTAAAAATATAAAATCAATTGTAATACAATTCACCTATGTTACATTTATTGAAAATGTTATATGAAATTTAAATTGTGCAAAATTATAAAAACATGTCTATTTAAAATTAGTACATAACCCGTACGGTGCACGTAACTGATAATAAATTACAATATAATTTCAAAATAAGTGTCCTTTTAAAAATTCATTAAGAAATTCAATTTAACTACAATGTAATTCCATAAAATAATAATTTTGATAAAATGTTATGAATATTTAAAGATCTATGTGAATAATAAGTACAGTTACAAAACTATATTATTTTATTAATTAAAATGAATTTACATTTGTATAAACGATCTAAATAAAAAAATTATGTAGTTGAGTAATTTATTAAACTATAAATAATTGATTATTCTATATACGTCCAAGTTAATACTAACCCGTAAGTTATTAAGAATAACTTATTTGACTTCTAAATTTTGAAATCAAATTTAGACTACAAAATAAATTCTTTATACATATTATCACGTAATTTTTTAGATTTTTTTTCGGTTACCTTATTTTTCAAATTTATCAATTAATTCTCTAAAATTAAATTACAAATTTTAAATTTTGTTGAATAATATTTGTTCAAAAATCTTTCTGATATTCAAAAGGAATACATATCAATTTTGAAAAATTATCATCAAAATCGTGTTGGTTGATCAAATTTTTAAGGGAATGATGTACATATTGTAATATTTAAACCGTAAAGTTGTGAATTATTTGTTGAATAAATCAATTTGTAGTATATGAAATCCTCAATTTTTGGAATAAATCAATTCGTAGATTTTGGGCCTACATTATATGGAATCCTCAATTTTTGAATTGTTATATTCTAAATAGTTTTATATTAAATAGCCACTACTGTGTGATTTTATGCATCATAACTAACTAATGAACTTACCTATCAAACGTGTTGGGGTGAATCAATGAAGATATTATTTAACAAAATCAGTTAGTACTAATCACACTAATCGCAGTAGTTGGAATCTTCAATTTTAAAAAATATTTGAAGTGATATGTTTTTATCATGTTTAGGAAATTGGTACATCCTTTAATTAAAAAAAAAAAAAATCAATTTTAAACAGAAAATCAACATAATCGGTTAAAAAAAAGGAAGTCAAATATATTGCTAAAATAAACATTTGTTTTCCAAATGAAAAGGAATTTGAATTTATCCAATATGGAAGAATCTCATCCAAAACATATTGAACTCAACCAAAACATATTGAATTTCGAAACGAAAAAAATTCAAACTTCCGAAAAAATTTCAAACAAAATTTTAGAGGGAAAAAAATGATTTGAGCGGTAAAATGAAATAATTTTTCAAACATTTTTTCTTCTCTCTATTATATAGTAATAGATTTGATGATAGTGCTCTTGGGATTTATTATAATTACAGATAATATAGATATATAATTGTTGGTTAATACCATTTAATAAAACATTTAATAAAATCTCATTTCGATTTTCCTCCAAAAAACCGTTACAAACTTTATCATTTATATATCTCTCTCTATATTTAATTACTAACAATAAATTTAATAATATTAATTATTGTTTACCATCTTTTTATGTTACAATCTTCTAATTAATGCTAAAATATTTCATTACACTTTTTTTCGAGTTAATTAAGACAAAAATCATTACATTTTATATTAACGAAGTAATAGTTATACTATTTTAGTATATCATATAATAGTTATTATTAAATTAGTAACTATAGTTTACACTAAATGATATATGAAAATTACATAAACATAAAAAATTATTGTAAACTTTTTGCTAAAGTTATTTATTCTAAAATTAATATTATATATTTTTTTTATCTTATTTAGCGATTGTATTTTTAAATAAGTTAATTTATTTTAATGTTATAGTAAAATTCTTTAAAATCGCATAATCAAATGTTATAATAAATTTAATACTTTTAAGCTAATAAATTGTCGATCTCTCAAAATTATATTATTTATTATATTTTATGTAATTAATATAGTGGTTCATATGCAATCAAATAGTTAGGTACTATTTATTTTAACCAATGACCAAATTTTAAAACATAATATCATTATCTAATTTATATTTTTATTATTATATGCATAAATATAACTTATAATACTCATGTTTAAAATATAATATCATTGTATAACTTATAATTTTAATACTATATGCATAAATGTAACTTATAATATTCCATTTACATTGTGCATTGGAGATAGTTTTTTAGATTTGAAGTTGTGAACTTAACAATTATCTTATGTTGTTCACAATCCATCTAATAAATTGACATTTGTCAAAATTTATGTAATAACAACATTCAAACATTGGAGATGCTAACGTAAGTATTGTAGCGATTATATACCGATTATAAATCAATTTTAGGTCGAAGCCTTGGTAAGATTCAGTTCATTCTTTTTTCTAAATCTATACTTATATTAAAAGGTATACCATTTATCAGATTTAGTATAAAGAAAAGTCAACAACATTTATTGCATTACTATTTTCGTATTATAGAATATATACTTATATAAAAGGAGATTCTATTTACTACATTTACTATCCAGAAAAGTCAACTGCATTAAATGTCATTACTATTTTGGTATTATAATATCTTATTTATTTAATTGATTTATTTATTTGTTTTATTTTAAAAAGGTAAGTATAATAAAAAGATTTTAATAATAAAAAAATCAAATACCAAATAAAAATGTACACTTTGACTTATTTGATTATATTTGGTAATTGATTATACCAAATATATTCCTATTTAGTATACATTAAATACTTACTAAAGTATTTATTTGTTTTATTTGTCAAAGTTAAGTATAGATTTGTTTATATTATCAAATCATTAAAAAAATATTAAATCCATATTGTAGAAAAAAAAATCATATAATTTTATAACAATTCTACTACACTATTTAACAATATTTTTTTTATTATATAATAAAATAATAATTAAATATTATATAGTGAACAATAATAAGTAAAACTGTTACTTTCTCTTATATCAAGGGATAACTTTATATGCTAAAATTAAATTTTTATTAGTATAAATGTTTTAGTGAGATAATATATTAATTATTTGACAAGCTAGCCCTAACATGCTAATATTTAATGTTTTAAAAGATGTAGAAAAAAAAACTTATAATAACTCTATTGTTTTTTAGACTTAAACGTTGATTAAAAGAGGTAAAAATTCATAATTTTTTAGACTTAAACGTTGATTAACACCATAGATTGAGAGTTTATATTTAGTAAAATTCCTAATTGTAATAAAAAAATTAACTTTTGCTATATGTTAGAATATTTTTAAATTCATTATAAAAAAAAAAGAAAAAAAACTACAATGAAAAAAGCAAGTCAGCTATTGTTGTCTCCTCAAATCACATTCACAATTTGGCTATAAGGAAATGAAACTCATCAATTAAAATATTATTTTGTCAGTAGTCTTAATGTAGAAGAGACTTTAAGACTCTACTTGAATATTATAAAACTTTTATTGAACATTGTACAAAATATATTTCGTGGGTCACGTACATTTTTCTTTAGTAAAAGCAGGTATCATATCTCGTTGGCAAAATTGTAATTTCTGCCCTGTAACTCAGGGCCTGTGGCAAAACAGGACAGCTTCTTTTCAATTTTGCAAATCTGCCCTGGAACTTGTTAAAACGTGGAACCCGTGCCCAATTTTAGATCTGGTAACCTAAAATGACCGGTAAGTGCTGACTCGATTTTTTTTAGCCGACGTGGATGCTCGCGTGTCTGGAACATCAATATAATCGACATTACACTCATTTTCAGCCTCAAAATCAAATCCTTAAAAACCTAAATCGACTCAGAAACCCTAACATTTTCCTTTTCAATCGATCGAAATTGATGTCTGAGATTACTGGAAATGTCGATTGTCCTTGCGGGTATAGAGTCGTGAGTCAAACTTCATGGAAGTATCCCAACTGTGGAAGAAGATTTTTCTCCTGTTCTAACTGGAATATAGTAAGTTTCGATTTTTTTCCCTAATTGTTCTAACTTTTCTCAATTTTTCTGTTCAAGATATTATTTTTATGGCTTTGACAGGGGAAAGGATGTAACTACTTTGATTGGGCTGAGCCACCTATGTGTCATCGGTCTCAACAAATTATCCCAGGCTTACTGAACAGAGTGAATGAAAAAAGAAATGAAATCAAAATGATGCAAGCGGAAATTGAGAAGATGCAAGTCGAAATTACTAAGCATTCTAATTTGATCGAAAAAAACAAGATTCTGAAAGCACAAGTCAACAATTTGAAAAAAGCGAAGAAAAGGTCAAAAATGCATTGTGTATTGTTGTTGGTACTTCTTATTTTCACTTTGTTGTTCTGCACTGGGGATAGAATGCCCCAAGGGACATGCATGAAAATGTTGGTTTGATGTGTAATGCTAGTAGTTGTAGTACTTATTTTAGGGTGTAATGGTTGTAGTACTTATTAAAGTTATGTTGGTTTGATGTGTACTACTTATTTTAGGGACATGCACTGTAATGGTTTGATGTTGTGATGTTGAGTTTTGGATATCTTAAGTTATTGTAAGAGATATTGAACTAATTTATTCATGTGTTTCAAGTTTAATGGAATGTGAAGGCTCTGTTGAATTTAACTTGTGTATTGTTATGTTTGTGTTTGATGTGTACTTTAAACCTATTGTAATGATGCTGTCACAATTACTTAACCATGTAAATAAATACACAAGAGCATTGTAAAAAGCAATAATTCTCATTCCCATTCATTGCCAAATACAAAAAGTTCAAAAGATACCAGTTATTGGCAATACAAAGAGTTCAAAACAAAAACCAACAATTGTCAATACAAAGACTTCACAACCACCAAAACCAGCTACAGCCAACAAAATCCACAATCTAAATCCACAATAAACACTGACAAGATCTGCCATTAAGTTCTCAAAAACAACAACCTGCTATTGCCAACCATCTATTACCAACAAAATCCAAAACCTAAACATCAACATAAAAACTACACAGGATCATTTTTTTGCCTTGTCTTGCTGGTTGAGTACCATGAATTTCTTGCCCTGGTCAACCACCACTACTGAAGCTGCAGAGACTGATGTTATGCTACTTCCTGCAGAGAATAATGGTCTTTCTCCAGTGAAAGCTGCAGGCCCTCTGATAATAGGTCCATGTGTAGCTCTTGATGGTTGTGGTATGTTGGTACCCATTAGTTGATCATACATTGATGGGCCTGGCACATGTGGCCGTGGAGTTGGCATAAACCGAGTCTGGGATTGTTGAGTGGGGATCTCTTGTGTGAAAACTGTTGGGTTCAAGGAGCTTGCTTGTTGGTTGAGGGAGTTGTTAACACCTACCTGCTGAAGTAACAAATTACCAAGCTATTAAAATTTTATGATTATTTTCAATTAAAACAATATTAAAGACACTTACAGTCATTGAGGTCCTTTTCCTTTTTCCACATGTTGCTGAATTATGTCCTGAAGTGCCACATTTCATGCAACTAAGAGATGTTTGCTGCCTCCTCATTCTGGTAAGATTTTTTGCACTGAGCTTTGTTTTGTGTTTAGAAGAAGGCTCATCTGCCTCTCTTCTCCTTGCCTTTGGTGGTCTTCCTGCACCTCTTCCAAAGTTTGGTGGCATTGGGGGTACAAAATTTTGAGTTCCCCACAGAGCAACACCATTGATTGGATATATGGTGTGTTGGTATGCATTGAAGTACTTTTCAACCGTGTAACACTCAGACACAAAGTCCTCAATAGAACCCTTCTGATAAAAAACAACACTAAGTGCATGGTTGCAAGGTATACCTGACAATGACCATGATCTGCATGTACAAGATTTGTCAATCAAATTCACACAGAATTGAGCACCATTGCTGCATCTGACTTCAAAGTGCCAATCATCTGCTTTCACTGGATAACAGTCAGCCACACCATTTGTATGCTTCTCAACAATCTCTAATATTCTAGGACATAGAATCCCCTTCCATTTTCTTGCTCTATCCCTATTTTTTTGCATTCTTTCCATCAAATAACCTCTGAGCCATTCACACATTGTTATTATTGGCTCCTCTCTAGCTTCTAATATATTAGAATTGAAGGTCTCACAACAATTGTTCAGCAACATATCACACTTCACATCTTCCTTAAAATGGGACCTTGACCACTGCTCTGGTGGTTTATCAGCTAACCACTCCCATGCAGCTTCATTCAAGTCCCTCAGCTGGGACATTTTTTGGCTAAACTCAGCCTTAGTTGTTGACATGGCAGCACTCCACAATGCATTTTTGAAAGCTAGACCTCTAAACCCAGCATTTTGGAAATTATTGCACAAGTGTCTAACACAATGCCTATGTTCAGCTAAAGGAAAGACATTTGCAACTGCTTGAATAAGTCCTTTCTGTTTGTCAGACATGATAATGAAGCCATTGCCCAACCCTATACACAAATCACTCTTCAGAATTGTCAAAAACCAGCCCCATGTTTCAGTGGTCTCACCACTCACAACAGCAAATGAGATAGGAAACAAATTGTTATTAGGGTCTACACTCACTGCTGTTAATAAGATACCTTTGTGTGGACCCTTTAGGTGACATCCATCTATTCCTATTATGTGTTTGCAGCCTGCCAAAAACCCTTTTTTCAATGCATCAAAGCAGATATACAACCTATTAAACATATTATCCCCATTAACATCATCACTTGTTCCCAAAATAACAGTGGATCCAGGGTTAGATCTTCTCAACTCCTCAGTATAATCCCACAGTTTAGAATATTGCTCATCTGAAGAACCCTGCAAAATTTTAAGAGCTCTTCTCTTCACTCTATAAGCTTGGTCTCTAGAAACACTGCATCTAAGTTGCTCCACAGTATCCTTTCTCCACCCTTTGACACTTCTGTTGGGATCAGACTTAAACTGTGACAAATACTTCTCAGTGAGCCAATTAGTCCTCACATTCTTAACTTTGAATGTAGTGGGACATGTGTGCTGCTCATGAATTTCTTTAATAAAGAAACTCTCTTCATTCTTAACTTTTAAAAGATGCAACTTGAAGGGACAACTTTCCTCATAACACCTCACATACACTCTGCATGGATCACTTTTAGTGATCCTGACACTCCTCTTACAAGCCACACCATAAGATTGCACAGCCTTCTTGAATTCATTCCTGCTACTAAATAACATACCCAATTTAAAAATTGGGTCATAGACAGTTGCAGGATTAAAGATGGGTATGCTCTCTTCTTCTCCATCATCTGCTTCATTGAACTGAGGCTCATTATGAACTACATCTTCTTGATTGAAGTCACTATCATCTGCATCTGGGATTTCATCAACAAATCTATCAAATATCCTATCATCATCACTACATTCTTCTTCCATCCCATAATCACTGTCATGCAAATCATCAGACACATCATCACCTATTTCTCCCTCATTTTGAATCATTTCATCAGCCTCATCATCAGTCATTTCATTAACAAATGCATCCACAAAGCCATCCACAGAATCTTCCCCACCCATAACTTCTTTTTCACCCTCATCTCCTTTTTCAACAACATCACACTTCACATCAACATATATGTCTATCTGTTTTAGACCAACATGTTTAATAAACCAAGACCTCACTAATTCATCAGTGTTTAATGCCCTAAAACAATTATTCAGCAGCATGTAATGCATCCTATCAGACCCTTGTGGTACTACATAATCACTTAACCCCTTAAGTATAGCCATGTCCATACTTTTGACATCCACATAATCAAATGATATTTGAGACCCACCTCTATAGATTGCAAAGGGGTTGTGAAGAAACTTACCCCCATAATGTAGGTCAACAGTCAGCTGGTAGGATCCATGTTCTGTAACACAAAATAAAGTAACAAAATGCAATTAGAATAACACACAAACAGGGAGCACATTCATTTCAAAACGACAAGTCTTCTTCAGACGTTTCTTCAAACAAATAACCCCAGAATATACATATATATATACATAATCTAAAAGAAATAGACTACATATTTCGAAAATAAAAACCGCACATTTACAATTTTTCATTAAAAATAACACACACACACACTTACCGTAAGAAGGTGGATCGGTATCTGGTTTCCTCTTGGTTGGAGAATACAACATCTCCAAGTGAGTACTAATTTGACTTCGCAATTTTGGGTTGAATGAAGAACTTCGCAATTTAGGGTTTCTGAGTCAATTTAGGTTTTTAAGGATTTGATTTTGGGGCTGAAAATGAGTGTAATGTCGATTATATTGATGTTCCAGACACGCGAGCATCCACGTCGGCTAAAAAAAATCGAGTCAGCACTTACCGGTCGTTTTAGGTTACTAGATCTAAAATTGGGCACGGGTTCCACGTTTTAACAAGTTCCAGGGCAGATTTGCAAAATTGAAAAGAAGCTGTCCTGTTTTGCCACAGGCCCTGAGTTACAGGGCAGAAATTACAATTTTGCCTATCTCGTTGTAGGTGCTGCCGTTGTTATTAATGCAAAATACGATCAAATCCATCTTCTAATTATCATTAACTAGTACAGAGCCCGTGCGATGCACGGGATGTACATTTTTAAGGCTATTTATCTAGGCTTATAATTATATACATGAATAAAGAAAGATGTACGGAATATATATAGTACGTGACCCGTGCAAAGCACGAGATATATTTATTTAGAGAATATTATATTATAAGATGCAATATTCAATAAAAGTTTATAATACGCAAGAAAATTATACAATGTTCAATAAAAGTTGTATAATATTCAAGTGGAGTCTTAAAGTCTCTTGTACATTAAGACTACTGACAAAATAATATTTTAATCAATGAGTTTCCTTTTCTTGTAGCCAAATTGTGAATGTGATTTGAGGAGTACAACAAATCGATATATAGCTGACTTGTTTTTTTCATTGTTTTTTTTTTTTTTTTTTTTTTATAATGAATTTAAAGATATTCTAAAATATAGCAAAAATTAATTTTTTTATTACAATTAGGAATTTTACTAAATATAAACTCTCAATCTATGGTGTTAATCAACGTTTAAGTCTAAAAAATTAGGAATTTTTACCTCTTTTAATCAACGTTTAAGTCTAAAAAACAATAGAGTTATTATAAGTTTTTTTTCTACATCTTTTAAAACATTAAATATGAGCATGTTAGGGCTAGCTTGTAAAATAATTAATATATTATCTCACTAAAACATTTATACTAATAAAAATTTAATTTTAGCATATAAATTTATCCCTTGATATAAGAGAAAGTAACAGTTTTACTTATTGTTGTTCACCATATAATATTTAATTATTATTTTATTATATAATAAAAAAAAAATATTGTTAAATAGTGTAGTAGAATTGTTATAAAATTATATTATTTTTTTTTTTACAATATGGATTTAATATTTTTTTATGATTTGATAATATAAACAAATCTATACTTAACTTTGACAAATAAAACAAATAAATACTTTAGTAAGTATTTAATGTATATACTAAATAGGAATATATTTGGTATAATCAAATACCAAATATAATCAAATAAGTCAAAGTGTACATTTTTATTTGGTATTTGATTTTTTTATTATTAAAATCTTTTTATTATACTTACCTTTTTAAAATAAAACAAATAAATAAAACAATTAAATAAATAAAATATTATAATACCAAAATAGTAATGACATTTAATGCAGTTGACTTTTCTGGATAGTAAATATAGTAAATAGAATCTCTTTTTCTATAAGTATAGATTGTATAATACGGAAATAGTAATGCAATAAATGTTGTTGATTTTTTTTTATATTAAATCTGGTAAATGATATACCTTTTAATATAAGTATAGATATATTTTAATTAACTGTCACGTGGTGAGTATAATAATAATAATAATATATAATTTATTTAATCAACTGATTACGTGCATACTATAATAATAATAGTAATAAACAATGGATAGCACACGTTTTGAAAAGTTAAAGGCAATCAATCAATTCACATGAATTATAGGTGAGATTAATGAAAGGTGAGATAATATCCGTTCATTTATATAATCTAGTGTGAAAAGGATATAAAGAAAAAGTGTGAAAAGGACATAAAAATTACTAATTTTAGTAAACATTTAATGCAGACAAGATGTTGACTAAGAATTGACCTACTAATTTTGAAAAAGGTTAATTCTTATTATATAAGTATAAATTATCATTTCTTACCCGATGAACAATTTCTTTCCGCGGAATTCCCGCGATAAAGCCACAAAATAAAATTAGAATCAATCGTGAATGTGAATTAGTATATACGATTTTTATTCCCACCAACAAAAATGCAATCCTTCGTATGGTGCCCAAACGTGCAAAATATGTAACAACTAACAGGAACTCTTCACACATATATATACCATCAAATTAATCTCTACAACCCAACATATATAGTTAAATAAAAAACAGAAAAACTCAAAACAAAATCCACCAAAACATATCCATCCATCAAACCCCAAAACAAAACAAAACCCTTCACTCAACCTTTGCCAATACGAAACGCAGTTTAGAATTGGTCTTACGGTAAGACCAGAGGCGAACACTTGTCCCAATCACCAGCTTATTTGTATCCATAACCTCTGTCCACCCGCCATTCAACACATAGGTGGAGTTGGATTCCCACAACGCCAAACTCAAACTACACTTTTTGACGTTGGGCTGCAATAGCTTCACCTTCATTACCCTATCTGCCTTGAGCTTCTCAACTTCCTCCTTCAACAAAAACGGTCTCTTCACCTGGCAAAACGGCACTGACAGCCTGGCGTGGCTCGGGCTGACGTCCGTATTGAACAGTTTCTTTTCTATCAGCAACACCAAGCTCTCCGCTCGACCATTGTTCCTCATAATGTACTCCACAAACTCACTGGGCGGGTCCGGATCGGGTAACCCGGATAACTCGGGCTGGACCGGGTCGGGTAACCCGGGAAACTCGGTCATGATGTGCTTCCGGATATCAAACCTCGGCTGCTTCTTCTTGGGTTTCGGGAGGGTATTTTCGGAAACCTTTTTTCTCTTGATTGGGAGGCGCCCGGCCGCGGGAGGAAGGTTCTTGAACGTTATCTTGACCCGGGCAGAGCTGGATTCGGGTTTATCTTCGTGGGTCAGTTTTGACCCGGTTCGTGGAGACCGCTTGGCCTTTCTTGAGAAAGAGAAAGGCTCCAATGGTGGGTTTTGATCCTTTTCGAGTTCGGACACCAAATCTTCGAGGCGGACGGTGCCTTCGGACAGAAGTGCCGTGAGTTGGTTGAGGCACTTCCACCGCCTCTTCTTGGCCGCGAGTTCGCCGTCTTCGATTTCAGCCATTGTTCGCCGGAAAACTTGGAAAGGGAAAAAGGAAAGAAAATCAAACGGATTGTTGAAGAGAGAGATTTAATGAAGAGGGGCTTTTAATTCGCTGTTTAGGGTTTTAATTATAGAAGTGGAGAAGTATAAACCTTGTAGAATTAGGAAAGGATTTGGAAATCTACAACAATGATGCTCTTGACGAGATTTTGTCGCTGGTAACTAATTGAGCCGTTAAATATTAAATTGTGTTTATTCATATACATGAGATGATAGTAGTTTAAAAAGATTCTTTAAAATCTGGAATTTAAATTATAATGAAAAAACAACCGTGAATTTTTTGTATATATTTAGAACTATATATTAGATTGATTGGATAATTTTTTCCGTTTCTTTTTTCATATTTACATTTTCTAGTAAGAGAGTAATTGCTACATTAATACTATATTCATTCTCAACTCCAAAAAATAAATTCATTTTCTCTTATATAAAATATTATTTTTTTAATTTTTTTTCCAACTATTAAATTCATTCTCATACCTAAAAAAATAAATTCATTTTCTCTCGTATATTACATTCATGTTTCACAATGTTGCAGATTATAAAATAACAATTCATAAGTGTCTGAATAATCTTATACTTCATACAGAAATATATAAAATAACTATTGTTCAAGTCAGCGAATCGTATATTTAAGGTATCCTAAAATAAGTATATACCAAATAATCAATATATTTGCGCATATATCTATAACATATCCTGTCTGCATAATGGGGAATGTAGAATTTAGGTCCTTTATAACTTGTTTTGACTCTTAAAGACTTACTAGTTCTAATTTTTTCATCATTTAATTGTATATCATTGGGAATTCTTCAAATGAGAATATTTTAAATTTAATATTTGAATGGTAAGGTTCACAAACCCAACTTGAGTTCTAATTACTTCATCATTTGTATGTCATTGAGAATTATTCAAATGAGTCTTTTTAAATTTTATATTTGTATGGTAAAGGTTTCTGCAAATTTCCCGCACCTCCATTGTTCGACCTTTAACACCTTAGACCAGCCGAACTCTATGGTAAAGGCAATGCTTTATATCAATCATACTAAATGATATATGTAACTATATACCTATAAAAAAAAAAATCTAATCTAATACTTCTTTTATTCTTCCAACTATTTATATAAAATTATTATTATCTTTATTTTTTTTTTCAGCTCATTAAGCGTTTTTGTAATAAAATTGATTAATTATCTTTTATGGCATGGCCAAAACTGCTTAAAATTCTATACACAATTGTTATAATAATAATTTTAATATTTTTTTATCTAATTACTTGGTAATAATCACTCAATATTGCATAATGATTCCTAGTAATAATCACTCAAGATTGGTAATAATGGTCTGGTCGACGACGGCGAAGTCGTAGCCGGAGAGGATTTGAGTCTCTCGACAAGAGCAATCTCAGTTTCTAGGTTGTAAAGCCTCGGTTTTGGAGAACTTTCAACTTTTTGGGGGAAAATAAAACTTTTACCCTTCCAATAATATCAAATTTGACAATAGTAGTAGTGATTTTCTTGTTCGTATTCTTGTGTGTTGCAATGAGGAATATTCTTCTTGACAAAAGATGAAAAAATAATACTCTTCAAACGGTAAATATGAAAGCAACAACATAGGAAAAACAAAACAACAGAACATGAGAAAAACAAAATAAATCAGATGATAACCCTTCCATAGATCTATCGAT
>BKCP01005594.1:190193-203653 GCA_008636005.1 Striga asiatica | reverse complement strand
AAAAAAAAAGGTTGTTTTTTTTTTTTTACTTTTAGTCCTCGTTCAGAAAGATGGGAAAAAAATTAAAGAATCACAATCAAATGTATATGGGGGTTAGCAGCCACACTTACAAAAATGGAACTGAAAAGAACCTCGGTTTGTTTCTGTCCCCTGAACCGATTACTGTCTTGTTTCATTACTATTTGTCTCTGTCCTCTGAATCGATCGCGTTGCATTTGATGATACAGATGATGGTTTTGAAACATCTGTCTTGTTCAGTTTGCACATGCAATCGGGACAGGGATAAGAATATATGGAGTCGTTTGGTCTCTTGATCTCAATACCTTTTGAGTCGCTATGTGCTCGCATATTTAGCATTTGCCGTTTGAAGCTCCGCCACCTATAGAAGTGAACACCATTATTTTGTCTTGTGATGGAGAGGTCTCCTATAACTAATTCTTCAGAGAAAATAGAAAAGTACCCGAAACAAAAGGAAAGTAAAAACCTAAATAATATTAATAATACACTAAGAAAAAACCCTTATATAGACTGAAAAATAATTGAAAATATATAAATAAAAACCATAAAAATTGCAAAACCCTGGGAAAACTAGAAAAAACATAAAAAATAAAAAAGAAANTTAAACTAAATTTGAAATCTGTCGGTGACAGGTTGATACTTTCTTGCCAAACACAAAAGTAGGGAAACATGCAAAAAGTTACACAGCAAAAATTAGGGAAAAAGATTACCCGATATTTGGATTATCAAATAGTAATGCCAATTTCCGCTTGTCAGGCCTAATTGTCCTCGAGTGACCACCATACAAGTATCTCCTGTGCCCCAAAAGGAACTGAGGAAAATTTCCACCTTGAGTTGTGACAAATACTTCACTGTGAAGACAAACGGTGTAATCTATAGCAGCCATTCTGGACGAGTAGTTCTGTTAAATGAGTAAGTCAAGTCAAATCAATAAGCAGCACGAGAACAATAAATTGATACAAAGAAGGGGAAGGAGAAAGGTTAGGGTTAGTTCGGGTTTTACCTGAAACGGGGCTAGTTCCTCTGCAGATGCCAGCATCTCTTTTGCTTGTAGCAATGGGAACATTTCTAGAAGAGGAGCCATATACCTCTCAGAGTCATATATTTTTCCAGATGCCAAAAATATCGAAGTACTTTTATCAAAGCCCATTCCCCTGAGCATTAAACCTACCTGATCAATAAAACATCAGTAAGAGAAAAGTGCATGGTGTTAAAATATCAGGTAGGTTGAACTCACTTTGTCCAGAAAGCTTAACACCATGAAACACAATTTATCCACAAAACACTACATAGCTAAGCAAAAAGGATGACTCTTGACGTCAAACACAACTTCATGCAGAGCAAATCACCCGCACAATACAACTATGTCTACACCAATTATCACTAGCCATAATATAATCTATTAATTCTATCAATCAAACACTAACAATCAAAATAGAAAAAGGACTTCCCTCAAAAGAATTGTTCACAAATCACAAGTACATTCTCAGCCATTTACAAGGTGAGTCAGCTTGTCAACCCACCTCAAGCCACCATCCTAATCCTGAGTCCATTTAAATGCCTTATCCAGACCTCATATGCTTTTACAGTTAAATCATCAAACTCTTAGTAGTTATATTTTTAAGAAGTCTCCTATTCGTATTCTAGCAAAGGGGTATATTACACTTCCTTTTAAAGTTTCCTTATTTTAACAAATACAGAATCAGCCTCCTTACATTTGATTCACAAGAAGACTAAGGCATCAGACATGAAATGACGACTTAAGTCTCAACCTAAAACAAATCATCCTCACAATATTTAAGAAAAGGTCACTCTCCCCTTGGACATCTTATTAAAATTCATAATGAATAATGGGTTTATAAGTCGTGTTCTGCAGCTGTAGGTGGTATCTGTTACATGTCATGATAAATTCCTCTGCCCTAGAAGTTTCAAAATGGGTTTATAAGTCATGACTATTTTTAAAATCTTTCAGTCTCACCACCGCTCATTTCCATCTGTAGAACATAAAATAGTGTGTGACCATGCATTTAATAAACTCAACTGTAAAAAAAAAATAAAAAATAAAAAATAAAAAACTACCAAGTATGCATAGGAAAAAGAAAAGAGAAATGCAGTACCTCTAAAGGAGTCAGAGGGCACTTCCCATTCAATCTGATGGCCCCTGGCTGAATGACCCGACCTCGTTTAGTAAATTTTCCCTTCCAACCTCTTTCCCTAGCAGCATCCATGTCCAGTTTTTCTTGCTCCCCACCATCATATACGCAACAAGAGAAAGCAACCATATCCTACAAAAGAAGACAACACGTCTGTCTTCTAACTTTTCATGTAAAAAGAGAAGGCAAAAAAGAAAGAAATAAAGAAAAGAAAAATTCCTTTCCACTTAACTAACCTCTTCAAAGCGAAGATGCACAGAGATATATTTGCCACTATTATTAGCACTACGCTCTTTCATTCTTGCAACCAATGTTTCACCTAAAGTCAAAATAGGATCTGAAAACTTAAGAGCTTGGTAGTTTGCCAAGCATCTAAGCTGTTGAACTGCAGGTGGAGCATCGAATGACAGTCGATTTGCAAATGGAGAAATTCTTATAATCCTGCATCAGCCAATAGAAAAGGCAACGAGTTCAAAAGGAGGCAGACTATGTGAAACTAGTTAGGTTTCTGCAATGAAAATTCTACTACATGAGTGAGAAAAAGACAAAGTCAACTTTCTCCTTCAGAATGAAAAATTATCAATTATAAACATATCATCAGAAACCAAAAAGTCCAGGCAACATGTTGCTTTCCTATTTTGTATGACAACGATATCAGCCATATCGTTCAGAAATCTCAAATATAAAAAAGAAAAGAAAAAGGAAAAGAGCCATAAAGGACGTACTAAAAATGGAAACAAATTTTCTCTCAAAGAAAAAGGGAAAAATGATGAACGATCAGGAATGAGTATAAGAAATCTTAAGAACTCACTTTTCTTCTAGTAGTTTTGGAAGAACTGTGTCAGTGTAGTACTTGATAGATGACCATGCTTTTATCCTGAAGTTGTGAACGTTGCTCATATTATAGTCAAACCTCTCCATTATGTGGCCCGGAATTGTTCTAACTATCCGCACATCATTTTCTAGTGTTTTTATAAAGAAATCTTCATCATAAATATCACCAAATTTGCTGCACATAGAAAAGCAACATAAGGCATTTTATTTTTTTTAAATGAAAAAGGATCTCACTCAGCCAAAGCTATAAGCATTCATCCCAACACAAGGAAATATTCCACAGTGATTTACTGCCACTCACATAAGGCATTTTATGTTTCTTAAATGAAAAATGATCTAACGCAGCCATAAAGCTAAAAGCATTCATCTGAACACAAGGAAATATTCCACAGTGATTAACTGCCACTTTAAAGTGACAACCATAATGTTGAGAAACAAAATCACCTTCAGAGCACCAAACACTCTAGAGGAATACTCAAACAACTTCCCAAGTTATCTACTTCTCATTATTTATATAGTTATTAGTTCACAAATGAACCCATTGTTATTGATTAAAAGAGTGACAATGTATTATTGTAAATAGAGATAACACACACATATCTACAAGAACTGACCCAAACTTAGACGGAAATACAATATTGACTCGTAATGTATACTTAATTACGCTAAGAAGCTCATTTCCTAGTGCTTAGTCCCCAATAATGACAGGCACACTGATGATCGTAAACACTTAATCACGCCAAGTAATATAGATTCTAAAATGTATAACAAAGTAACTGAATGTAATTTGAACCACCAGAGCATACGAGAAAGGTCATAGTTAGCAAGACGTTTGAAAACAGGATTCTTGCAAATGTACTCAAGGAAAGGCGCATCAAGAATCAAATCAAACTCAAGCACAATCACAAGCTTGGTATAAGAATTCTATAAAGTTTCAGCAACCTCCCCTCTACCCTGACGTGTTAGTTTATTTCCCTTTCAAATAAGCTGATATGGAAACGACCAAATCAAGAATTTTCAGTAAAAATGCATCGGACGGGAATATATATGTGCATATAAGCAATTACATCATTACAAAATTGAACGAGTCACATATGCACTACGGACACAGCCATATGCTTTCACTAAGAAAAAAACCGAAGCAAAACACTCATTTGTTATCGTTAAATTACCATATCTTAAGTAAACTAATGACCATGCCAAATCGATAGAAATGTTCCCAACCTTGGATCTCTCCAAATGCTGTGAAAGTGAAAGTTTGGAATGACAAGAGTTGCATTGAGGTAGCCTGCCACTGCCACAGCATTGCATATCTGGAAAACCAAATATTGGATAGAGTGTACCGCAAAACCCATATGAGTGTTAGTAAAAGGAAATCCCCAGAACAACAAAAACAAGGAAGATAGAGATACTGATGTTCTCTGCTGATTTAGACCACCATTGGCCTCGACAAAAATATACCCATTTGATTCCGGTAAGCCTACAAGAAAAAAAAATATATGAAAATATTAATGAATTTTACATTCCATGGTTGAAGCTCAATGAAAATTACAGAAACAAAAAATCGTAAGACCACAATCGAAATACAAGAGAAAGAAAAACAAGTGATGAGATGAGAAGAATAAAAAAGACAACAGATGACCACATCTACTTAGCAAGAATACTGACTGCCACACAAGACTTTAAGCACAAAGGAATATAAGACTATCAAAAATTATGGACCACGATCTCGTATATGCCTAGATATTCGGTAGGTGAGGGACAAAACCAAGAGATGATGCATTAGTACTATCATATATTACCAAATCCAAATGAAAAAGCACAAACACAGAGGAGTTATGTTGACTCCCAATAACAATAATAAAGACGAGAGATCGCAACGTCTGTCTTGTGAATAGCTCATAAATTCCTTTAGCAACATCAACATCAATCACATGCAGAAAAATTATTAGATGTTTTAATCAACTAACTAGTAGGCTTAAGCGCACAACCCTTTTTACTTCAATGCATCCAGCATCTGGAACCATATATGCCACTCCAATTAGTATGATTAAAGCACCAGAAAAGTGAATCAATCTAAGATAATAAATAAAAAAAAAAAGGAATAATTTTACAATAATAATTGAAAAACAGACCTAGTTCTTTCTCATCAAGAGAACAAAGCACATCAGCAATGTGTCACACATTTTTAAAAGACAAAAATAGTGAAGACCAAATGTGGGTCAAAGTAGAAAAGCTCAACCAAGCCAAAATTAAGCTGATGGTCACAGAATTTTAGATCTACACATGCCTTTGAGCAGACTACAAGAAAAATGAATATGAAAGGGACCACAAAATTCGTGGCAGGAGTCATGAATTATTCACCCTTCTTATCCTCAACAAATTATGAACGCAAGTAGTCTGCAGTTATAGTCAGCTCAGTATTTGAATATGTGCATTTGAAATGAAGCCCAATTCTGGCGAATAAAATGTGAAAGCTACATTATTTTAAATTCTTTTTCTCTTTCCACTTCCCGGTAAATATTGGGTCTCAATTATCTAGTCAGATACAGTATGCTTTCACTTGGCTCTTCCAACCTTATTAGATAGCAATCCTCGTAGCAAGAAAGATTAAGAACCTAAAATTTGAAGAAAAAAAGAACTAGATCCAAAGGCATAACAATGAAGAATCTTCATACCTTTAGAAGACATGTTGATGCAAGGTCTCCATTCACCACTTTTATATGAGTGCTTCCATATTGTTAATATCTGTGATTTAGAACTCCAACTACCAACATTTAGCAGATGAGGATTAATACATCAAAAACTCTGACGTAAAACACAGACCCGGCTATTTCTGTCACTAACATACCCGTACATACATATGCAGCAATTATACAAAGACAAGATTCACCTCTAAGATAAAAGAAAACCAACAATTCGGAGAAACAACCTTGGGATCACACATGATTCAAGGGCGAGTCGAGATAGTAAATTCAACTTAATTCCCAAGTTGATGAACTCTTTAAATCACACTTTTATTAAGCAATTTCCCCAAAAGATCGATCCTAAATTAATAGTTGAAAATTGATTCTAAGAGAATGATCAAGCAAATCATTCTCACACTCACAGAATCAGGAAAAGCATGAACAGCATCCTCAAAATGCAAAACATAATCAATGCATTTTTTCATCAGAAAACGGCTTGGTAATATAAGTACAATGATGTCTCGATCTACCACTGCCTGATGTCCAAGGTTTCCATGATGTTAATGTTACTGAAATTACACTATCATTTCCCCCTGCGCTATCAAGCAGCAAAATGTTCTTTTTGTAATTTATCCACATTCAAGACTTAAGGAAGTTAATAAGGCTAATTCGAAACTTTTGGGAGCATAAACATAGTGTTTTCTCCACCTGCCTGGAAATCATTAAACAGCCTACAGTTTTTCACTAAATCTTAATAGGAACTTGATAAGACTAATCCGAAACTTCTGGGAGCATAAACATAGTGCTTTTCTCGACCTGCCTGGAAATCATTAAACAAACTACAGTTTTTCATTAAACCTAAATAGAAATTTGCCTTCTGGAGCAAGTGGTTATCGCATCAATTTAGGAGTTCAAAACACAGAACAATGTACACTCTAAACAGGGATTCATTCAACTAGTGCAGTTGGGAAAACCATAATATTGACACTCTAGGCTCATCAAACAGAGCTAATCCAGCTATAAAATCCAATCCAACCAGCTCAGAATGACATCAAAAATATATTGTAATTGTCTTGAAAGATCTGGATCGAAAACGCAGAAATAGCTCTCAATCATGAATAATTAAATCGAAGAACTCATTTCCTAATACTTAATCATTGTCTGAAATTTGAAAAACTTAAGGAGCAAGAGAAAAGGTACATTGGCTTGGATTTATCAGTTTTCAATAGATTGAAAACACACCAATTATAATTAATTTTAGTAGACGAGTACTAGGAAGGTTTAGCGTCTAAATGAACAGTAAGTCATTTTCAATCTCAATCACAACGAATTAGTACTTCAGAATTAATTACCAATGACGAGACAATAGTTAACCACAAAATAACTATGAAGATGGTTGCACGAAATTGGAAGCACTAACCGCATCGGCCGTGGAATTATCCGAGTCCATCTCGGGACGGAGCTTGGCGAACAACTGAGGGCTCCGGTAAACCGACCCAGCGGCAGGCCTGTGCTTGATCACCGGAACCACATCAAACGTCACCGTCCCCATATAGAACAGCATCCCCGCAATATACAGGAGGGGTGCGAACAGGAAAATCCCCTGCCGCTTTAAGAGGACGGAGAGTAGGATCCAGGCGAGGCGCTGCGCGAGCGTCTTCGGAGGAGGCCTCCCCGATTTGGAGCCTCGGTAGCGGTACCGCGGGGAGCGGCTGAACGGAGACACCGGCGGTGACGAGGGGCTACTGTGTCCGCTGCTGGGGAGCCGATTGTAGGCGTGCATCGCGCCGCTCCTTCACATCATAGTAAAATGGCGACGGAATTCCCGGCGCAGGTGCAGGAAAGCACAGATTTTGCGACGAGGACGGCGGCGGCGGTGATGGTGGATGGCCCAGTAAGATAGAGGCGTGATTGTCTGTGCAGGTGGCGGAGAGAGAGAAAGGGCACGTGACGAGAGAGAGGGACGCACGTGCTGGGAACAACCAACAGTGGGGAGAGGGGGAGAGATGAGGGAGAAAATGATTGAAAGGGGAAATATGTTTTAACGGGAATTGGAATTGATTTTGACCGTTGGGTCAAAGATGTTTTTCCTTTCACAGAATTGGCAAGCTCGTGATATTTTAAGAATTGATTGTGTACCTTGTAAGAAAAATGTTAAGTTTATAATTATAAAATTAAAAAAAAAAAAATTCTAATGTACAATATAGTCTAACTATAATATTATATACTTATCATATATTAAAAATCTTAAAAATAAAAATAAAATTACAATCAGAAATCTATGTGTTACAATCAGAAATCTCATTAGTCTTAGTACAAGTTCTACTATTATGATTTCCTATTTCTCCCCATTTTCCACAATGCTTTTTCAGCTTTTGGCTTGCTTTGATTGACTTTTCTCGTTGTGACAACAAGCGGCTTTTTGTGCTGCTTCCACTTCTCTTGTTTTTTGCTTGCTTTGGAGGAAGGATATTTACATCCAAACTTGAAACTGAACCGCAAAAAGCTTCAATAACTGCTTCTTTGCTTAAGACTGAACCCCTGTCCTGTCGTCCACTCAACAAGTAATTCTTTTCTTCATTTAGAATTCTTGATAATCTAGCCAACTTATTCTCGTCATCTTGAGCAAGCGATACACAGCAATGAAAATCAGACCAGATTTTGTTTATATAGGCATTCTGCTGACTTTTGTTATCTACTGCAGTTAATTTTCCATTTTTAAACTCATTACCGGAAGTGCAGCTTTGAGCCAACGGTTGAGAAGGTACTGATCAGGTATTCTATCTAAATCCTTGATGAACATTAGTATATGACGACATAATAATCCAAATTGCTCAAACATCTTGCAGCTGCAATTTACAGAATCCCGACATTTATCTACAATGAAATCAATATCATCACGACTAGCTTCCACAACTTTATATCTTGTCACATCATTCTCATTTTCGATGTGGATAGGAACACACCGAAAACATGCTGCTTCAATTTCTGTTTGTGCCTCAGAAAATACTGTTTTAGTATAAACCTTTGCAGCATGTTTCTCAATTTCTAATGGTGTCTTGCATTCGGAAGGTGAAGACACACATTCATGATGCATCTTACATGAAACATGTCTTTGTGCATCCGTTGCACTTTCAAAATGCATAAAGAACTCAACTAAGTTTGCTTGTGGAGATATGTAACCTCCAAACCAACTATTTGCACTTTCTGATCTAGATGTTGTCCTAAGCAAACCGCCCATTTTCACATCTTTAAAATATGCTGGGATCCATGACTTTATAATCTCAAACAGATTACGAAACCACTGATTTTCTGTTAAGGCAAAATCATTCATCAAATTTCCTCATTTTTCTTCAAATTCACAAGGGGTAATATAACTATTCCAGACTATGTTATTTAATCTTTTGATGAAGGTATTATCCTTGTAGGACCAACCTTTACATTTACCTTTTCCATAATGTGCCACATGCATAAACGATGTCTCACATGTTTGAAAGTTGCCCGGATAGCATTCTTCATGGCAGGATCTTGGTCGGTAACAACGTAATATGGTTCATGTCCCATAGCCTTCAAGAATTTTTCCAACAGCCAAATATATGATTCTTCATCCTCTTTAACAATCAATCCAGTTGCATATGTTACACATATTTTATGGTTATCTATTCTAGTAAATGGGACAAACACCATTTTGTACCTGTATAGAAAAATAATAATAATAATTAGGTCTGACAATATTTAAGGTGATGCATTTTTATTTCTGTCTTCATGCATACTTAGTTGTCTTTTGTTGCAACATTAGTTTCAAAGAGCTACAAGCTTTGGCAGACAGTTATGCAGACTACTGTCTCAAAATAAAATCATTTATTTGATATGAAAATGCTTATTTAGTTTTATATGTATGCAAGAATAGTTCAATAATGTTGCATACTTAGTTTTAAGGTGATGCATAGTTTGTATTATCACAAAATATTCAATTGCTAAGTTATTTCATACATGTTGCATATTTAATTCATGACATACACAACAGTAACAATCAGATATATCTTAACAATTTAGATATACCACAAATGTATTATCACAACTAAAGCAATAAGATATTTATTGTTTTTGTATGTAATAGTTACCAATAAGAGCTTAGTAAAACTGAATTGTACATGTTAGTGTTGTAGGTTGCATCAAATGAGACAACATCTCCAAACATCAGGTAATTTTTTCTTGAAATTTGGTCTGCCCAAAATATCCTGCTTAATTGGTTATTGCCATCAACTGCATACTCAAATGCCATGTTTGGGCATACTTCTTGTTTGTTGTGGAATTTCTGAATGATGAGTTGCGCATCTGCTCCAGACATGTATGTCATAAGTTCTCTCTTGTAGTTCTTGAAATCAATTGCGAGAGCACCAACATTATCATATCCCCCAAGCATTTCCTTATATAACCTATGGGTTTTAGCTGGTCCAATGTTTGTTTTCACACAATTAAGAACAAATTTCTGGTGTCCGTAATTCATTAGCCGATTTGCATTAAGATAAAGTGTCTCCAATACTAGACCGTGGCAATGTTTTTCTTCAAATTTTGCAATTTTGTATCCATTTTCATCATACTCAAATATTACTCGAGCTTTGCAACCAACCCACACGTTGTCGTTGAACTCCACATGACTCAGGAGGTAGTTGTGGCGTACTCTTTGAAGTATTTTGTTCGATTTCTGGCTTAAATCCTTGTCTATTGCAAACTATATGCTGTTTACTTACTGCGCCACTTCTAAACCGTTTTTTTGTGCTAGTCCGCACATCAAATCCACCGTTTGCCCCATAGTTTCTGTAAAAATCCATTGCAATATCAAGGTTTGGAAACAGCATACCGACTTTAGGCTTTATATCTGGTTGGACGATTGGTATTCAATACTTTGTTAAATTTGGTGATATCACCAACTGAATCTGAGATCCCTCATGAGCAGTACCTACTACAAAATATAAGAAGAAAATTAAGTTTGAGAACTGTTGCATGTTTAGTTCAATAATATTGCATTCTTAGTTCAGCACATATGCATTTTTATAACTAAAGCGTTGGATATATAGTTATAATCCAGAATAACTGATTGAATGAAACTGCAGTTATAACATGCATACTTACCAAGATATTGCATGCATATTTATTACGTGCATATTTATTGATATACGTATGCAAGTTTAGTTACTCTTTCATGCATAATTAGTTATTCTTTCATGCAAAGTTTGTTTTATATATATCGATCTAATGTATAAGTAGACCTGTGCAACAGACAATTTTTTTTACATGCTTATCAATAGATAGTTGCACATTTAGTTATTTCTACATGCATATTATTTCTAAATCGCAACATATTTAATATTTATGTCAGAAAACAGAGATTCTTCCACAAATCAAAATTGCAGATAAGCACGAACAACATATTTTTCAATATTATGTGCTCGACTCTTATTAAATAATTCGATTTCATCAATGTATAATTCATCGGCATTGATTTTTTTAAATTTAGATGAATCAATTTGGAAAAAAATGTCATTATACCTTCTTCCATTAATGTCGCAACTGGAGTTGCTTCGATCTCCATTGAAGTTGCTTTCGCCGATATTGTGTGATAAACCTGATGAACTTTATGAACCTCAGTAGTTTGTCTATCGAATAGATTAAAAAGGGTACTTAAACCTAATTAGTCGATGAAATCGAAATCGAGTGTGAGAAGGAAATCGTACAGAATCGTGATTGAGAAGGAAAGTTTAGATATTTTTCTGATTTTGTTGCGAGCGGAGATGGAGATCTGTTTTAATTCTATTTGATTTGTTATATTTATATGCTTGATTCTGAGCGTAGATCTGAAAGGCAGATCTGACGGCTCAGATGATGGTCTCACGTGCACATTTTAAGGGGTGGACTCATTGGATCCACCCCCTATATATATATATATATATATATATATATATATATATATTGATATTATTTTATTTTTATTTTTATTTTTTATCAACCAATATAATTATAATAAAATTAAATAATTATTTTGTAAATATATTTATTATTTATTTAAAAATATTTTCAATACAGAAAACATAATAATATAAATTCAAATATATTTGAACTTATGTATATCAAATATATTTAAACTTATATTTTTGTTATATTAAAAAATATAAATATTTATTAACTTATTTAAAAAAATATATATATTATTGACCAGTCCATTCAACTAATTCTGATCGTTTCACTAAAAAACCAATCCGTTTAAAGGAATCAAACCGTTTAGTTGACCGATTCTCGATTCAACAACAAGTTTGGCCGAGTTTTCAAACCAATAGTAGTTGATATTACTTTTATTTTTATTTTTATTTTTATTTATAAATCTTATTAACCTCTAGAGTTCTATACTTCTAATAAAATTAAATAATTATTATTTTTTAAATATAAAAAATATTGTATAGTAATTATTATTTTTTTGTCTCGAAACTAAATTTTTATTATCAAATATTGTTATATACTCAGTAATAAAAATTGCAACAAAAAATAATAATAAAACTATTTTTTGAATATTTTGGGACTAAATTTGCAACAAAACCAATCTTATGGAATTGTATTTGCAATTTTCTCCATTTTCAAACTAATGACTAATGGTGACTTGACGACCAGTTAGATTTAGGACCAATTGTGCAACAAAAATTAGTTAAGGACCGAAATTGCGCTTCTTAAGACTAAAATTGCGACCGTCCCAATCTAACGAGACCAAATTTGTAATTTCCTCACGAATTTCAGTAAAGCTCAATTTTATTTCTTTTGTTCATCACCCAAAAGAAAATATGAAATCTAATGAAAAAACATATTTTTATTAAGAAAACAATGTTGTACACGTTGGGCCAAACTAGAACAGGAATTAGGACAGACAGGTTTTGAACCATAACCGCAAAACCTTTACCCGGTTGGTCTTGTCCTGCCCATTGGCCATTTCCAGCTAAGCATCACTGGCGTTGAAGAGCCCATTACTTGTCGGTGCTAATTGGTCGTGACGTCCCCGATAACACTCGTTCCTCGAACTTGTCTGTTTTTGTTTCTTTCAACCTTTTAACCTGCTCAAGTTGAGTTATGAGCTACAAAAACGCATTATTTTCCATATATACAATATATTTTAATCAGCCTAAAGTAGTTTTGAGATTTTATTTTTATATTTTCCACTTACAAAAAACGAAAATATTAATCGTCTGGACGAGGATTGGGCCCGATGGCTCCCGATACAGTTAGGCAGTCTTGTGCAGTTTCTGGGTCGGGCTACTGGGCCGTGATTCTACCAATGTAGTGCTTGGTGTGGTATCCCGATTGGGGAAGGGCTTTAGTCATTGTTTTCTATTTTGGTATTATTTTGTTCTGTGTTTGCCTTGTTTAGTCTCGTCTGTGTGCTTAGTGTTTGCTTTGTTTTTCTGTGCTTAGTGATTGTTAGTTGGTCTGTGTGTTTGTTGGTCTTTGTTTGGATATGAATACAGGCTAGGCATTGTGCAGTGGCTCTGTTATTCATGTTCCTTTATTTTCGGTTGTGGAGTTCTCTAGGCCGCTACGCGCGTGTCCTCTCAGTTTTCTTTTCCTGTTCTTTTTTAGGTGTGGTTTTGGTTTGGGCCGTTGGCCCCTGTCTCATTACCCTGTTGGGGTCTTAGATTACCCCGTTGGGGCCTTGTAATTTGTTTCTTTGCACTTTTGTGCTTTTTATAGTACATCTATCGTTCTGGCAAAAAAAAAAAAAAAA
>BKCP01005594.1:155250-179528 GCA_008636005.1 Striga asiatica | reverse complement strand
TTTTTTTTTACTTTTTTTGTTATTTTAATGTATATTAATGTTTATTTGAATAAATAGTTTGTATATACTTCGAAAATATAAGTTTTTGAGTCTGTTTGTCTATATCATTTCAAAATGAAACAAAAATAATGATCGGGCGTCAATTCTTGGAACCAAACGGTTAACGGTGTTGTATTTTATTGAGTATGGCGGAGAAGTACAACTTGAGGTAGTTTAGAAATGCTAAATTGTACGTCAAATGAAGTCGAATAAGTGTAAAGAAAAAAATTATTAATGTAATGGACTTGAGCTTAGTTAACAGTTATTAAGTTCGAATATCGTGTACGATGAAAAATTTTGTTGCCAAAAAATTATACTCGAACTTAATAATGTTAAATAAGGTGCCTACGTATCCCTTTATTTGGGAATCAAAGTCCACGTAGTTCTTCTAAATCACATACCTTGGCTGCATACCTTTAATATTCGTATTCGTCTTCGACGTCCCCCCCGGTTCCACTTGTCGACGACGTAAAATCGGATGCATCGTCGTTGTCGTCTTCCTCCTCATTCGAAGTGAGCATAGCAGTTTGCATCCTTCGTTCGGCCTTCTTCCAACGGTCGGCCCGTTAAAATTTTTTTTTTTTTGAATTTTGAGGACCGAACCCGGGAACCCGGCCCGGCCGGCCGGGTCCAACGGTCGGCCTGGACCGGCCCGGACCCGGCCCGTCGGTTTTTTTTTTTGCTGAAGCGAACCGGAACCGGCCCTTGATATGTCCGGTTCCGGGCCGAAAACCGGCTTTTCCGGGCCGAAAACCGGCTTTTCCGGGCCGGTTCCGGGCCGGGTTCGGTCCGGGTCCGGGCCGGTTCGACCCGTGGACATGTCTAAATATTAGAGATTATATTTGTAAAATTTTAGAGATTATATTTGTACTACCACAAATAATCATACCAGATATTGGTCCCTATAGGCATGACATCCACACAAAAGGCATGATACATCCGCACAAAATGCCAGCTATCTATAGCTGTGAAGCAACTGGATTAAGTATCTGGCATACATATGAGGAAAATCCATGACGAAAGATCTCATATTTGTCCACATCCACGTTACACATTCTGTGTTACCAACATCCAACATTCTTTGTTTTAGATGATATTGGATATATAGTCTCATCATGCTTATTTACCTTGGTTAATACATACTCTTATAAACAAATGGCTCTTTGTAGAATTAGACAGGATAAATAATCGTATCCTTGCCCTATCATCCGTTTGGTTTCTATAACATCAGCCGGCATGATAATTTTAACAGTTGACTTGTTTTCGTTAAGACTATTCTTGATTATTCAACATCATTGTCATTGTGCGAATGCACCATGAAATTGAAATGTCCTTCGGCGGCAGAGCGTGGCACAGGGTCCACCGTGTTTGGGTTGCAGAGTTATTGCATATATGATGAGGAAAATAGATGGAGAGTGATTAGAATAATGAGAATCGAGTTTTTTTTTTTTTATTATTATATATTATTATTATTATTTTTTTGTCGGCAAAAGAAAAATGTCATACGATAAACATATCGATTCTTGAAGTTATCACAAAAACAAACGTTGGATAAAACTTTATATGACCCAGTAGTCATGGATAACAAACACACAAACAATTGTATCTTATATGCATCAACAATGTTTTGAGTTCAATTTTACTTTTACGTAGAGCTGTAAACGAACCGATCGTTCGCGAACAAAAGTTCGTTCGAGTTTGTTCTATTCGACAAAAGCTCATTCGCTTGTTAATCGAGTCAAGTTCGAACAGAAAATTAGGATCGTTTAATAATCGAACGAACACGAGTTCGTTCGTGAACGTTCAATTATGTTTGCGAGCATTAATGTAAAATAATTTTATTTTTTTTATATAATTACATATATTTTAATAATAAATCTAAAATTTAATATAACTTTATTTATTTTTATATATTTCAATAATATTTTTAATGAAAAATCTACAGTATAAAAAAATTTTTATTTTATTCTTTTATTTTCGAGTTCGAACGAACAAATTTCGAGTTAACCAAACATATTTGAAAAGTTTATGTATTAAATTATTCGAACACGAATGAACTCGAACTTTGACGAACAATTAAACGAACGAACTCGAACACGATTTTTTGCTCGAAAAATAAACGAACGAACACGAACACTGCTCAAACGTAAACGAACACGAGCTCGAACAGCCCAAGCTCGGTTCGGTTCGGTTAGTTTACAGCACTACTTTTACGTTGTATAAATGGACCCAAGTTTTGATAACATGGATAAATATAAGTAAAAATAGCCAAACACCATTCCTAAGCTAAGCAAAGAGATCAAGTCTTTACTTGTGTCTATACATAAGGGTAGGTCAGATTTATTTTTTGTACTGCTGTATCCAGTCTACATTGCATTAGAGAGCATCTTTTTGCATCTTGGATCTCTTTAAAAAATGACATTGTAAAAATTATGACAATGTAATACTACAAATTAAAAGAGCTAACCACAGCACCTTACATTTTGACCTTAATAACTAAAAGTTGTTCCTTCAATGCAATTGGTAAATGCAATGACAAGTCAATGATCAGATAACATGGGATGGGACACGTGGTTCTTTATTCTTGCATTTAGCCCCAGACAAATATCTAAGTATAGAGACATTAGATATGAAAAAACTTCACCGAACCAGAAAACTGAATACAGTATTAGTGTTGTGCTTGGCTCAAATGTTTAACCAAAGACCCAAAGAACAATATGTAATTTGAATCATTTTATGCATGATCAATTACTTCATTTGAGTTACAAGTGCAAGGACCTAAAGTTATGTCCAACACCAGGGATTCATATGAAAAAAATTCTAGTAACCTTGTTCTTTTAAGGAACAGAAAATGAAATCCATCACAACAGCAAAAATACGAGCTAAAATTTCAAATCCAAACCATACAAGTTGCATGCAATAGTTAGCATGGATTCAATTTTCTTATCATTTAATCCTAACTACTTAAGCGTCGTTCACAGAGCCAGATGGATTTCACGTAGTGTTTCTTGAACTTTCTGGTGGGAAGTGAGCAGCTTTCGACTGGTTTTTAGAATATTTGGTGGGCTGAAGTTGGTAATTTACGTATCCCCGTGGTTCATGTTGCGTTTTATCAAAATTTAAATTGGTTGCAAATCGAAATACTTTAAACTGAGGCATGTAATTCCCTCCAATCCTCATCACCCAATTCTTGCACCCAAGTTGAAAACAGTTAATACTAAATGCCCTTTGCCTGAGATCAAATGTAAAGCTCCACCATTATTATTGTTAACATTATTGTTAGGCAACTGGGCACCTACTCATTTTGAGATATTTTAATCATCAACACAAGACACAAGAGCACACAAATGCTTATATCCAGATGACAATTACATAGAAAACAAGATCAGAATAGCATAAAAATGACCAAAAGGTAAAAGAAAGGCATCATAAATGCGAAGAAATGTCGATTCTCATGAAATTGAAGAACCATAATGAAACATTCTGACTAACAAAAGGAAAGATAACTGGCACTAAAATTCAAATCAAAGAAAACAGATACTCATACACAAAACCACGAATCAGTCATGAAGAGTGCCCAAGATGTCTTCATCTCTGTACAAAAGATACCTGCACCACGACCCACCAAAATTTCAGTCTAAACAACCATTATACAAACTCACACACAAGGGGAAAAAAAAACAGAAAAAAGAATAAAAATGCAATCTTGGTTTGAAAAACTCACTCTTTCTCGCCCAATTTGATTTGGGTCCCGCCGTAATCCGGCAAGAGAACCGTGTCCCCTTCTTTGACGGCAACTGGAACTTTATTTCCGGCAATGTCCCGCGAACCCGGTCCGACTGCTATCACTTTACCAGAATTCAACTGCTTACAGAGTCCACATTAAATCTCACATCAAACTCAATCAAACATTAAATCAAAACAAAAGAAAAAAAATATAATAAATTAAATACCAAGAAAAGAGAGAAAAATAATACCTTGGCTGATTTTTCAGGGAGGAGAATACCAGTGGCGGTTTTGGATGGGGGAACGATCTTCTCCACAAGAACTCTGTTCAGAGTTGGAATCAAACGTTTGGCCATAGCTGAAAATGTGAAATGACAAGAAATTGAAGCGGAGAGTGTATGCAATGCAGTGGCGCCTTGTGAAATGGGGAATATAATCAATATGTAAGAAGCTAAAAAAAGTTCTAGGCTTTCTTGTTAAAGGGTTTAGGGTTTGAGAGGAGTTCTAGGTAGATGTAATTTCGGGTCATGGGCAACCCAAATACGCAACTCGATTTTCCTCATTTCAAATGGAGGAAAACCTTTTTTTTTTTTATATTAATGAATATTACTTCAGATTTTAACAATGTTAATGACTTGATGAATAATGTTCTAAAAGAGTTTTGTGCTCAAGTTTAAACAGACATATATTTGCCCACATGAATTATGAAATTTAAACAACTAAATAGTTAATATTAATTGTCGAAATCAAAAGAAGTTATCAAATTAAAATTGATGTAGACATGTATTTTAAAAGTTCGAAAAAATATTTTTTTTTAGTCTTTGGCGCGAAATATACAACAATTAACAATTAAATAGAGAAAATATCCTTTTGTGGACGATGGAGGCGAATTCATTAACCGTACAAATTGAGAGCTTTTTGTTTATCCTAATGAGATGAAGACTGATGAGCATCTAGCGATAAGGAAAAAATTGTCCTAGGAGGAAAAAAGGAACTATGTTTTGAATGAAATTAAATTGATGCGTCCGAATCTCAAAAGTTGTGGTCGTGCCGGAGTGGTTATCGGGCATGACTAGAAATCATGTGGGCTCTGCCCGCGCAGGTTCGAATCCTGCCGACCACGATTTCATTTTTTTGTGGCCATTTCCTCCTTAAGGGACAAACGATTATTTTCAATTCAGCCAGATCAGAAGCAAAAACCCACCGGGGACCGAAGAAAGGAGAAGATGGGCAACGGAGACAAAAACGACCAAGGATTTGGCTGCAAGAAGTACGGCGTCCCTCTCTACGGCGCCGCGTGGGTTCCAACCGCCTCCGCCGCCGTCAAAGAAGATCAGTCATCTGAACGGGAAAGTCCCGCTTCAATCAGTCGCCACGTCGTTCTCGCCGGAGGTGGCGGAGAAGGCCACAGCGGAATTCCGAATTCTCTCCTCCTCTCAGCCTTCGATTACGAATCGGCTTCCCTCTCAGATGAGCCTGTGAGCTTTCCGATCACTGATTCCACACACACAGACACACACTCAAAGTTGTGCACAATTATGGATCCGTCTTTTTCTCAAGTTGCAGTCAAGTTGGAAAAGAAAATTTTCCTTTATGGCATTATAGATTAGCTCATGTTTATAGTCAAATAATGAAATCATTTCTCAATCCTATCCGAAAGGAACTGTGGGAATTTGATTGTAATGTTTGTCATGAAGCTAAACAAAAGACTCTTTACACACTGCTTCACCTTTTGAGCTTATTCATTGTGATATTTTGGGGCCATATACTCAACCATCCATTCAGGTTCATCAGTACTTCTTCATAGTGGATGATTTTAAGGTTCATCTCATAAAGTCAAAACCTGAAACTAGAAACCTGTTGCAGGCCTTTATCATTATGAAGTAGACTAAATATTATTCAAAGGTTAAAATTGTAAGATATGATAATGGTCTTGAATTCCAAATGGCTGGTTTTTTAGTTTTTATTTTTTTCAAAAAAGGTGGGATTTGACACCAGAAAATATGTGGCCCCAACAAACATTTTTTTTGAATTTTTTTCTTCCTAGTAAATTTTGGGGAGAAGCTGTCCTTACCTCAGTTCACTTAATCAACGGAATCCCTACTCCTCTCCTTCAAAACAAAATTCCTTATGAAATGTTGATGCCTATGTTATATCTCTACTAACAAACATAATAGAATTAAATTTTATCCCTGGGAAACTGCATGCGTTTTCCTAGGATATCCACCAGGAACTAAAGGTTATAAGTTCTATGATATCCAATCTCATGCCACCTATATTTCTGGAAATGTTTGCTTCGTTGAGAATCAACTGCCTTATCAATGGGGCCACCTGATCAACCCTTCATCATATCATCAAATACAGAAGACATCTCCTATCCAGCCCCACCCCATCACATTTATTGAGAACAACACTTTCCAGAATCCAACCACACACATAAACTTCACTTCGACCCCATATTTTTCATTTTTCATCTCAATCTCCTCTCAGCTTTGAAGATTCTCCTTCTAGTCAACATAGGTGGATTATAATGACCTCCATCTTATCTGGCAGATTATCACTGCAATTTTACCACTACCCATCCTCCTAGAACATTCCATCCCTTATCTAATTACATCTCCCATCAACACCTATCCCCTCCTGAAAGAGCATATTCTATTGCATTATCCTCCATTCATGAACCCACCACCTATGAGCAAGTTGTGCCCTGCCGTCATTGGCAGAATAATGCTGAGATTTCTACTATGAGTCAATTGAAACATGGTCCATTGTTCCTCTTCTTCCTGGTATCAAGCATATAGGCTGCAAATATTAAATTGAAGTGTGATTGGATTGTTGACAAACATAAAGCTAGATTAGTGGCCAAAGGGTTTAGTCAAAAACATGGTTTTGATTATCAAGAAACATTTCCAAACTTACCGTTGTGGGAGTTTTTCTGGCTTTGGCTACCACATTCAAGTGGCACTTAGGGCAATTGGATGTCCATAATGCTTTCCTAAATGGGGACTTAGTTGAAGATATATATGCACTTGCCACCCTTCAGGGGTGTCCCAACCCCATGACATGGTTTGCAAACTTCACAAATCACTATATATATCCTCAAAGGCATCAAGGCAATGGAATTTAAAATTCACTGCATCTCTTGTAGCTTTTGGTTACAAACAATCCAAATATGATTATTCTCACTTCACAAAGTCAGATAAAGAAGGGTTCACTGCCATATATATAGATGTTGATGACATTTTAATTGGCAGTGATAAAGTGACAAAGCCATGGAGTCCACTAAAGCTTATCTTCACTCACAATATAAGGAACGAAGTAAAATACTTTTTGGGGATAGAGATATGCAGAAATCAAGATGGTATGCATCTATGTCAAAGGAAATATACTTTGGAATTCTAGAGGAAATAGGTCTTTTGGTATGTAAGCCTACTGTTATACCTATTGAGCGTTACACCTATTGAAAGTCACAAGTTGGCTCGCAGCTCACGGGATTTGTTTGCCTGATATAAATGAATATAGAAGGGTGGTTGGAAAATTAATTTATCTCAGCGTCACCAGGCCGGACATTATTTATGCTGTTAGCATACTAAGTGAAAGAGTTATATTTTTGGCAATGTAGTTCAAAAATTAATATAAGTGAAGATATATTCTTGCAAGCATGAGAAATAAAAAGGGAAGTTCTTTTATTTAATTTATATTTATATATTCGAATATATTTATATTTATATTTATATATTCGATTTATATATATATATATTAGATTTACATGATCTTATTATGAATATATTTTGTAGGAAATCATATAAGAAGGAAAGAGAAGATAGAGATCTACACCTACCATATCTCTTTGGATAAACTTGGAAGGAAATCAAAAACAAAAGGAGTCCTATACTTGGAGAAGACTCCAACCCTAAGGAAGCTGTATATATACCCACTTAAAGCTCGAATTTGGAGAGCTGAGAGCTGAGAGCAATATATTCTATTCCATATTCGAGCTGCAAGCTTTTTGTTTTTTATTTTCGTTGGTCAGTTTTCGGTGTTCTTACGTCATCGAAGAACTGAAGTCTGTTTTGTTTTCTTTTCTTTGTTTTTCATTCAAACACTTGTGTTATCAGTGCTTAGGGATTAAGTACTGTCTTTAGCTCGAGGGATTCGAGAGGTAAAATCCACGGGACGTGGTTGGAGAAGTAGTTGATAGAATCGTGTGTTGTAGTGGCTAGACTAGAAGGGAGTTCGAGTCGTGTAAGTCCAAACTATACAAGTGTGCACAAACGGTTTATCAATGAAAGAGCTCTGAGGGGAAGTGGGACGCTTCCCTGAAGAGTTTTTAAATCTTCGATTTATTGCTTCCGCATTTTATAATTTTTGTTTTAGTTCGTACTACAAGTTGAGCGCACTCGTTACAAAATACCTACGTTTCAATTGGCACCAGAGCAGTGTTCCTGTTCTACATACGGGATAAAGATCTTTGGGACTGTGATTGGTCACCATGATTCACGACGGCATGTCCGTTTCGCGCCCTCCGTACCTCGACGGTTCTAACTATGGATACTGGAAATCCATGATGGTGATATTTATTCGCTCTTTGGGTAAAGGAACCTGGCAAGTCATTGAGTCAGGCTGGACCACACCACTCATGCCGAAAGCTCCCTCGGAATCAAAGTCATCAACCTCGGCTGCTCATGTTCTAGTCGAGAAACCAAGGGATCTTTGGACTGATGTTGAAAGACAAGCAGAAGAAGCAAACTTTCGTGCATTATATGCTATCATGTCTGCTGTGGATCCAACTCGCCATAAGATGATCATCCAGTGCACAACAGCTCGCGACGCATGGAAGATTCTTGAGAGGCAATTTGAGGGTACCAACGCCGTGAAGTCTTCCAAGCTCCAAATGATTTCCACGGAGTTCGACACTATTCGCATGAAGGATGATGAAAATATTGATAGGTACTATGCACGTTTTTGTGATCTCGTTAACCAAAGTGCCATGCTTGGTGAGGAAATTTCTGAGGCGAGGCAAGTGCAAAAGATCATGAGGACCCTTGCCAAACGATTCCGTGAAAAGATCACCGCACTTGAGAGCTTTCAGCGAGTCGAGCCTCTTGGTCTCGATGACTTACTTGGAGAACTTCGAACTTTTGAAATCAATCGTGGTTATGATAAGATGGGAATAAGCAAAGGCTTAGCCCTGAAAGCCAATGTTCCAACACAGGCTGAAGACGAAGAGGATTCTGATGATGAGTCTCTTGATGCTGAAAGTATTGCTAAGGCTTTGGATGTTCTTACACGCCACTTCTCTCAGTTAAAGAAGAAAAAGGAGTTCCAAGGGAAGAAACCTACTGACTTCAGTAAGAACATCAAGCAGCAGTCTGGTGAACGACGTTCCAACTCACATTCTCAGAAGACTCAGAATCAAGATGTAGAGAAGAACCAATGCCGTGAATGCAAGGGATTTGGACACTTCCAGAAAGACTGTCCGAATTTCACGAGGAAGAACAAAACCTATCGAGCCACGTGGGATGATGATGAAGACGATGATGACCAGCAACACACGAACAAATTTGCCGTCACTTCTCTCAATAACTTCACGTGTTATACAGCCTCTCATAAGCCTTGTGATGCCGATTCAGGTATGTGTTCTTACACGTATAATTCTCATAGTGATTCTGATGATTCTGGAGATGGTTCTGTTGAAGTAGATTTGGCTACCCATAAGCTTGCATTAGAGACGAGCATCAAAGCTGGAAAAATTGTGAAAAAGCTACAAGCTCAAGTCGAAGTGTTCCAACATCGTTCTGCAGAGCATGAGAAAGAGATCACCTACTTGAAGGATGAACTTCAGAAAACTCGCATGATGAATGGCGAACTGAATGATAAGCTGACCAGATCTGATGTTCATACCAGCAAGGAGGAACATAAGCTGGACGAATTTGTTGCCAAAATCACGATGTTAGAACATGAACAGAAGTTGTCCAAGCAGGTATGTGATGAAAAGGTTTTTATCATTGAGTCTCTACGTAATGAAATGTTTGTCTTGCAGAAAACTATAGATGAAAGAGAATCCGAGATTGTTGCACTCAAAAGAGAACTCGGTCGAGTGATGGAAGAACATGTAACGCTCAAGAGTTATTGTTCTACAATGGAGGAGAAACTCAGCAAGAGTGAGGAGATTGTCAAGATGATCAATAAGCCCAAGTCCTCATTTGCTGAAGTTCAAAGGATGAGTCAACAAATAGGTACTTCAGACCAGAGTAAGAACGCTCATGATCAAAAACTGAAAGGTAAAGTAGGCGAACCTAGCACATCTCTGAGTAAGTCAGACCTGACCTTTGTCAAAGAAGGTTACAGCATTGATGGTAAGAATGGTAAGCCTAACTCTACTAAAACTCAGCGTAAGAATTCTGGTAAGAACTTTGTGCCTGTTTGTCACTATTGTGGTATCCGTGGTCATATTCGCCCTAAGTGTTATAGGATGCATAATGATATTTATACTGGTCGAATTGATGAATGGAGTCCATATGGTGTACCCTTGAAAGCACCTAAACTAAAGGTTGATGTGGTTAATCATGAACAGAAAAAGATTTGGGTTCCTAAAAGCAGTAAGAACGTTTGCTTATCTTCTATACTTGCATTGAAATCCACCTCTAATTCTGATTGGTATTTTGACAGTGGTTGTTCTCGTCATATGACAGGTCTAAAATCTAACTTGATTAATATTTTGCCTGTTCCTTCTAGTTTTGTGACCTTTGGTAATGGTGTTATGAATAGAGTTCTCGGTATAGGATGTTTGAATGTTCCTGGATTGCCCAAACTTCAAAATGTTCTTCTTGTTGAAAATTTGAAAGCGAATTTGCTGAGTGTGAGTCAATTATGTGATCAAGACTTTTCTGTGAGTTTCACCTTGAATGAATGTTTGGTTTCAGATAGGAATAATAATTGTGTTCTTACAGGGTCTAGATCGCATGATAATTGCTATTTGATTGATTATATGACTTTTGACTCATGTGATACGAGTTCTGGTATTATTAGAGATTGTGATGCTGATAGGGATGAGAATGTTGCTGATCAATGGAGTACGTCTGACGGATGTTCTTACACCGATCAGAATTTTGTGGCTGAAACTTGTTGTCCAGAAAAGGTGTGGATGAAGCACATTTTTCTTAAATTTGGAACTGAGGTACAAGCCATTGACCTTTTCTTTGACCTTACTTATGCGGCTAATGTTTCCAAATATTCTGTTCAACATTCTCTTAATCGTACTAGCATGCTATGCCACTTTACTAGAAATTTGGTTGATGATGGATTAATTGTTCATAAATATGTTCCAGCACATAACCTTGATGCTCAAAGATTTATCTCTCTAAGGAAATCCTTAGGGATATGCATTCTCTGATTGCTTGCATGCCATTATATTATATTGTATTGTATATTAGTATATATATTATATTTGCATTGCGTGTATGCATATAGGGTATTATTTGCATTAGGCATGCCTTGCATTTTTGCATATATTTCACCACTAAGTCATAAATGAAGTTCTGACTCTTCTGAAAGCGGGTGAGATGTTGATTGTCTTTAATTGATGGCGTGTTCTTGCATACCTTGGAACAAATATATTTCTGTCAAAAAGAGCTGCCTTCACACAATGATCTAGAGCGATAGCTAGCACATGGTTCGTTTCCTTTGGGATCGACTGTGAAAAGAGCGTCATGGACAGAAAATGTTGTGAAGGGTGGTAGCTAGTGACAACCACTGCACTTCATTGTGTGGTGTTTTTACTTGGAGTTATAAGGTGGTCATCTTCATAAAAAACGTAGTGCATAATGATTTTTTTTTAAAAAAAAAAAAAAAAAAAAAAAAAAAAAAAAAAAAAAAAAAAAAAAAAAAAAAAAAAAAAAAAAAAAAAAAAAAAAAAAAAAAAAAAAAAAAAAAAAAAAAAAAAAAAAAAAAAAAAAAAAAAAAAAAAAAAAAAAAAAAAAAAAAAAAAAAAAAAAAAAAAAAAAAAAAAAAAAAAAAAAAAAAAAAAAAAAAAAAAAAAAAAAAAAAAAAAAAAAAAAAAAAAAAAAAAAAAAAAAAAAAAAAAAAAAAAAAAAAAAAAAAAAAAAAAAAAAAAAAAAAAAAAAAAAAAAAAAAAAAAAAAAAAAAAAAAAAAAAAAAAAAAAAAAAAAAAAAAAAAAAAAAAAAAAAAAAAAAAAAAAAAAAAAAAAAAAAAAAAAAAAAAAAAAAAAAAAAAAAAAAAAAAAAAAAAAAAAAAAAAAAAAAAAAAAAAAAAAAAAAAAAAAAAAAAAAAAAAAAAAAAAAAAAAAAAAAAAAAAAAAAAAAAAAAAAAAAAAAAAAAAAAAAAAAAAAAAAAAAAAAAAAAAAAAAAAAAAAAAAAAAAAAAAAAAAAAAAAAAAAAAAAAAAAAAAAAAAAAAAACGAGTTCTTACACCGAGCATTGGGGCAAAGTAATGGGGTTGACTTTCACTATTGCAGTGATTGTTACTAAGTGAAAAACCTCGATGTAAATTAATGTTGTTGCTTAAAATCATTGGGCAAAGTAATGGGGTTGACTTTCACTATTGCAGTGGTTGTTACTAAGTGAAAAGCCTAGTGAATAATAAAGCTTATGTTGTTTTGGTGTTGGAATTCTGGAGAGATATGACTTGCGCTACATATACATATATATAATAATACCGCCTCTGTTTTGTTCCTTGGTGTGTTTGTAGCACAATGTTGATTTTGGATTAATTATGCATCAATCCTGCCTAAGTAGATTAAGAAAGGATTTTATTGATTTTAGTGTCTTGCATGCGGTTTTATTTTTTTTTTTTCATCCTTAGGCATAATGCATGTGATTTCCTTCTTGAGTGAATTACTTGGACGTTAAAAAATGTGAGGGACTTTATTTTTGGATGATAAAATCTTATTCTTCCTAATTTTGAATTAGTTGGACACGTGTGTTAGTGTGTTAATGAGTTTGTGTGTTCAGTTTTGATGGGGATGTTCTTACTGCATGGTATTCAACCTTTCCCTTGATATTTTTTTTCGAACCTCACCCATCACGTCCTCACTATATATCTTCATTTTCAGAACTTGAGAACCCCATTTTTATTTTTCTCTCTTTGCATTTTTCTTTTAACCATTTGTGTTCCTGCATGATTTTCTATTGTGCTTCTGAAACACTTTGGCTGATGGCAAAAGACTAGAGAAGAGATGGATAGTCTTCAATGATTAGAGATCAGTTCAAGCAACGACTTTCGTCTTCGGTTATATTTTTTTTCTCTCACTCGATGTTCTTACTCAGGGGGAGATTTGCCTTTGGCATTTCAGTCTAAAAAGGGGGAGAAAAAGGATGTTTCTGAAGATATTGGGGATTATGTTATAGTTGTTTGCTTCTGATTATATTGGTTGCTGTTTTTGTAAGATATTGGGGATTATGTAAGAACCATCGCTGTTTCTTCACATGGAAGACGGTGGAAAAAGAACACGGGTACAGGCCCTTCGGCATCCCGTAGTTCGAAAAAGGGGGAGAAAGGCAGAGATGGTCAAGGATGATGCTAAGAAGTCAGGGGGAGATTCAATAGATGCGATTGGTTGCTGTTAGAACCTCTTATGACTTTTCTTTTGTGTGGCTGCTGTTAATACTTGCTGTGATTGGTAGGATGTTTGCTCTGATTGTTTTATGCTATGTGCGTCTAATGAGTTGTAACTGCAGGTACTTTATGGACTGTGTTCTTACTGCAGTGATTTGTTCCTTATGATATTATTCTGCATATTCGTGCTTGCTGTTCTAACTGTGTTTCAGGTTATCTTCATTATATGATTTTCGAACTAGATGCCAAAGGGGGAGATTGAAAGAGTTATATTTTTGGCAATGAAGTTCAAAAATTAATATAAGTGAAGATATATTCTTGCAAGCATGAGAAATAAAAAGGGAAGTTCTTTTATTTATATTTATATTTATATATTCGAATATATTTATATTTATATTTATATATTCGATTTATATACATATATATTAGATTTACATGATCTTATTATGGATATATTTTGTAGGAAATCATATAAGAAGGAAAGATCTTTGGAAAGAGAAGATAGAGATCTACACCTACCATATCTCTTATGATTTACATGGAAGGAAATTGGATAAACTTGGAAGGAAATAAAAAAGGAGTCCTATACTTGGAGAACACTCCACATCCTAGGGATTGTATATATACCTGCTTGAAGAACGAATTTTGGAGAGCTGAGAGCATTATATTCTATTCCATATTCGAGCTGCAAGCTTTTTGTGTTTTATTTTCGTTGGTCAGTTTTCGGTGTTCTTACGTCATCGAAGAACTGAAGTCTGTTTTGTTTTCTTTTCTTTGTTTTTCATTCAAACACTTGTGTGATCAGTGCTTAGGGATTAAGTACTGTCTTTAGCTCGAGGGATTCGAGAGGTAAAATCCACGGGACGTGGTCGGAGAAGTAGTTGATAGAATCGTGTGTAGTAGTGGCTAGACTAGAAGGGAGTTCGAGTCGTGTAAGTCCAAACTATACAAGTGTGCACAAACGGTTTATCAATGAAAGAGCTCTGAGGGGAAGTGGGACGCTTCCCTGAAGAGTTTTTAAATCTTCGATTTATTGCTTCCGCATTTTATAATTTTTGTTTTAGTTCGTACTACAAGTTGAGCGCACTCGTTACAAAATACCTACGTTTCACTAAGTTCATGGATAAGCCTAGAATGTAACATTTACAAGCAGCTCAGAGAGTGTTGAAATATCTCAAGGGAACTATTGGTAAGGGAATTCTTATCATCAAGTTCTTATCTTCAAACCAAAGCTTATAGTGACTCTGATTGGGCAACTTGTCTTGAATCTAGAAGGTCCATCAGCGGTTTTTGTGTATTCCTTGTAGACTTGTAGACTTGTGAGTTGTAAATCCAAGAAACAAAGTATTGTGTCAAGATCTTCTGCTGAAGCCAGGGCCCTTGCACATGTGAATTGTGAAGTGATTTGGCTAAAGTCTTTACTCAAAAGACTTGTTTACATGAAGAAAGTGCATTGATCTTTTGTGATAATCAAGCAATCATTCATTTGACCAAGAACCCCTTGTTTCATGAAAGGATAAAACATGTTGAACTAGGCTGTCATTTTGTTAGGAAAAGAATATCGCTGGAATAATGAAGCTTGTTCAAATCAACACAAAGTTTCAATTGGCTAACATTTTCACTAAAGCATTAAGTGCACCTCCGATGCATTTTCTATTGTCCAAGATGGGATTTTTCAGCATTTACTCCCCTAAGGAGTAACGATTTTAGGTAAATATGCACTGCTGGCAGCCTAACTATTTTATTATTTACCTTGATTTGTTTTTAGTTCTAGAATAGTCTTCTCCCGTGTGTGTGTGTGAATAGAATTNGAATTTTTTTTTTTTTTTTTTGTAGTCTCCTCACAAATAATATACACAGGAGAAAATCTATTCTAGAACCAAAAATAAATGAAGGTAAGTAATAAAAATATTCAGCGGGGGACCAGGAAGCTGTCAAGCTGTCAGGTGGCTGTACAAATTTACCCAAAACCGTTATTCCTCAGTGTGCCGTGAACTTTTGTGCTCATGGACTGTGCACCTGCCATTTCCTCCAAGTTTTGAGAGATCTGTAGACATGATCAACATATAATTTGTCTGAATTTTATTAATTTATGTGTTATCTAAATCGATTGGACAAATTGGGTGAATGTGTGGTTATGGCTTTTCTTCTCCAATCCAAATAACATCAGATTGTTGCTTCATGAGAATGCTCTGAGAAGTTTTCTGCATTGTATTATTGGAAGAGAATTTGGCGACATTTCTTGTGGTAATCATTTGATGTAAAATTCTAGTAGTAAAGGGAAGTTAGAGTTCATGTCTGGAGAACTTTTGGGACGGACTTCATATAGAAAAATATCTTTTTTCTTGAGTCATTTTATTGAGAAGTATTCTGACATTATTGAGATATGTTTGATGGAAACCCATTTAACAAAGTACTAGTAAAGTGCACGTGCGATGCACGTGGCGACGAATGGATTTTACCGATTAAATTTAGTAAGATAAATTAATTAATTTATTACACATATGACTACAGGAACAAAATAAAATGTAGAATAAATAAACTTTTCATGCATTTTATTTTAAATATAAAAATGTTGTCGTAATATAAAAAGATTTAAATATCATATTACAACTTCAACAAAAATATATGAAAAATGAGTTCCTAATGAAAAAACAATAAATGACTAAATAAAGACATAATGTATATTATAGATGCATGAGTTCTTTTATTTATTTATGTTAGATTCAAGAGTCATTTTCTTTTATTTTGGTTTTGATGTTCTCATAAGAAACATTCATACTCGTTGAATTCTAATACATCAATAGTATTACAAAATTCTTCTTAATTAATTTTGCAAAACATCTGTTTTATTCAACACTTAGAAATACTTTAGCCAAATATATAGTCAAACTTTATGATTGTATGATCATTATAAGGTATTTCTACTAATAGTTCATAGGTATCTCTGTGAAATAAACAATTGTATCATTAAATTTCTTGATATTTGTATCATTAAAATTCTTGATATTTCTTTTAATCAATGTATAAACTACTACATTTCTCTCTCTCTCTCTCTCTCTCACTCCACATAGACAAATAAGTACTTACCCCATGAGGTGGGAACGAATTTCATCTCTAAATAAAATTTGATTTTCCAAAATCATGTACTTTTATGAAGATGCTAAATTATTTTTTTGAAATCATCACACATTACATGAAAATATGTACTCTAAAACAAATGCGCGTATGATCGAGCACAATACACAATTATGATTGTAAATTCTTATCAAAAAGTGACAACTTATTCAACATTCAAAAATATTTTAATCAGTATTAAACATTCCCTTTCCAGTGTTATTAATTTGGAAGATAGATACCTTCCATATTCTTTCAGATTTGCAATATTTATGTGTCTAATAATATTTATTGCGTTTATTGTCCAATCTTTTGTATCATAACTAATTCTTACAAAATTCAAGATAAAGATCCTTCATTGATTCTTCAATAATAACAAAACAAAACAAAACAATGAGACAATATTTAGAAGTAAAATATTTCAGATGAGAAGAATTTGAATTATACTATATTATGATACTCTTAGTCATTTGTTAACTTTATTAAATGAAGTCATTATTAAAGTTTGTGGTCTATTTTATGATAATATCGAATCATTATTTATGAGAACTAATTTCTTATAGAGAATATATACTTAAATGCTAGCAACAAAAAAAGTAGTAATTTTAAAAGATTTTTGTTTCTTGATATTAATATTCATACTTTTCTAAAAAAAATCAGAATTTTTCTTTTCCTCATTGCATTACTATTGGTTTACATGTTTTTTATTTGTTTTATTTTATTCACAAATAATATTTTATTTCTTGAAAGAATTAGAGAATATTATATGCAATGCATTCTTTTTACGTGTTTGATAGTAATAATATACTTGATAAAAATGTAGTTTTATATTGTTTATAATATTAAAAGGTTTTGAATTTATTTCCATGTTCTGATAAAATATTAAGTAACTAATTCATGTTTATATTCACAAAAAATACTTTTTACAACCATTATGGTGTTTCTTTTCAAGCAATAATTGAATAATAGTTTAACATACAACTGATTTATTTTTTCGTTTTAATTCACATATTTAATATTGGTAATAGTAGTACAATTACATCTAGTTGACTTTTTCCTTAGTATGAATATTTCAAATCTATGTCAGAAAAATATACCACAAGTTTATCTAATATTATTTTATAATTAATAAAATTAATTTAACATGGATCTATAATTATTTTATAAGATTCTTTTAGGTCTATTTATTATTTTAAATTGGTATTGGTATATATATATTATTTTACATCGATATAAATAATTATATTATTTTTATTTTATTTACAAAACATTGGTAAAATCAAATATCATGGGAAAGAAATGATTTGATATATTACATATAAAAGGGTAACCAAAAAAAAAAAAAAAAAATAAGTATTTCAAAATTAAGAAATTTAATGGTGTAAATTAACTAATTTTTTAACTAAAAAATTATGACTAACATACCGATTTCTAAGACAAAAAAATAAATATATTTTTTTATAAATGTGCATTTCAAGTATATTTTACATTTATCATTTGCTAGCTCCAATTGATATATGACATTTATTAATTTTATTTTTTTTTTATTTTATTTTTGAGTGGAATGTCAGTCATAAGCTTTCTCATTGTGTATTTTTTTTTATTTTTGAGTGGAATGTCAGTTATAAGCTTTCTCATTGTGTAGTTTTACCTTTTTATTACGTAGAACATCATCTTTACATCTTGTTTAGTATTAATATTACCTTTTCAGTAGAACATCATTCTGGCCTCTTCTTTAATTATTATAATACTAATAAAATATTTAAGGACTTTTCAACTTATATGTATTTTTTAATTACTAATTATCATAAATTAAATGATAATTACATTAAATATGTTATATTTTGTATCATTATTTACAATTTTCAAAACAATTAACTGCACACAATATTATATATAGTGCGAATTTTTTAGTTTGATTTGGAGTCATACTTTTACTACAAGAAAATGATGAAATTCCAATGAAAACATATTACAGCGAAATTTCGAGAACAATTCTAACGAATATTTCAACGTTACAATTTTCGTTTGAATTTTTCAATGAAAATTATAACAAAAATATTTTGTTGCAATCATGTGCAGATCCATGTTTGTCCAATAGTCCTGAAACTGGCATCATCCCAAAACAAATAGCATAAGATATCTAACTATTTTTATATGCAATATAATATTTATATATTATATTTAAAAAGCAAATAACAAATAAAAAATTATTTAAATTTACAATAATCAATTTACTTTTAAAAAAAATTAAAATCTCTAACCTACATAGATTAAAGTAAAAATAACTATTGTCAATAACCTAAAACTTACACCTATAATTAATAAGCACGAAAAAAGTAACAATCGTGCTCGTTTACATCGATATGTACAAGTTTTAAAAGTTTTATATTTATATTTATTAATCATAACATTTTTAGTTATTACTTCTTTCATATATATTAGTAAGTATTACAACTTAATTATATTTTTAATATTATGTATCAGATTTAATATTTTCTTACTTTATATTGTTCTTTCACACACACACACACACACACACACATATATATATATATATATATGTATATAACTTTTAAATTTGTTAAAAAAAATGCATAATACTAAGTATATAACTTTTTTTGGTCATATGTCTTATTATATCTATTATAGTTGTACATCTTTATATTATATTATGTATAATTACAATTTTCTAATTAATATTATTATCAATTATTAAAAAAAAAGATATTTTGTACATTTTTTAATAAAGTTGATTTATTGTAATAATACATATTAATAGATAGGTGAGTAATGTTACTATATCGATATAAATTCTTAGTAAATATAATTAATTTTCAACGTATATAGGCATATCATGATTCACTATATATTTTAAATTAATTTGAAGATAATGATGGATAAAAGTACAAATAACTATTGTCTATCACCTAAAACTTACACTTAGAATTAATAAGAACAAAAAATTAACAAGCGTTTAATAACACCTGAATTGCGTTAAGAAATTGAATCCACCAAAAAGTCAATATTAGCTCTCTTAATTCCTTTAATAGTGACTCAATTAAAAGTTTTATCTTTATTTTTATTAACTATAACATTTTATTGTTACTTTTTAATATTTATTAATAAGTGTTACAACTTAAACGGATTTTTAATATTATTTGTCAAATTTAATATTTTTTTTCTTTTATATTGTTATTTTATATGTTTATATATGTCATACTATTACACAAATTATTGCTTTTTATAGGTTATTTTGAAAGAAAAAAAAAAAACTGTTTCTTTACTTTATGGGTGTTATGAGGACAACATTATGGATTTCAATTTTATTACTTATAGTTATTAATAATAGATGAGTAATGGTGATATATGATATAATGATTGGTAAAAATAAATAATTTTCTGCGTATAGGCATATCACGATTCTTTAGATATCTTAATTAATTCGTAGAAAATTGTATGATCAAAATAAAAACATGCTGCTCAACTAATATCCCATTCGACATGAAAAAAATGGGACCGGGTTTTAATATTATATAATTTCATAAAATTATTCTAATCTTATTTTACGTAAAGAAATTGAGTAGATTAGAAGTTTAGGTTGCAAAATAATTTTCTCAATAAAATTATATCTCATATTATTACATAATTTATTCTTTTTTTTATATGTTATTTTGAAAAAAAAAAAATATTTATATAGTTTGTGGTCGTTATGAGGACAAACAACATCGATTTTAAATATTTTACTTATAGTTATTAATAAATTTGTAAAATTAAATAAATATTGTTGAAACAGTTATCTTATTTGATAAGATACTTACGGTTAAATAAACTCTTAAATTTTATTGAGAAAATCATAAAAGTATTTAAGAATCTTGAATAATATCAATAAATAAAATATTTTATTTATTAAATTTTAAATTATAATCGTTTATAGAGCACTCAACTTGAAAATTAATTGCTCAAATAAAATAATAATAATAATAATAGTTAAAATGTCAGGAACATTTTTATTTATAATTGAATGAAAAATTTCAAATAATTTAAGTCTTAATAATTAAAAAAATTACGCAACTTGATATTAATCACCTAATGGTCACGTGAAGATTCGTTAACTCTATTAGCTTTGCGACCAAAATTTGAAAATACAAACCACTAAACAATGACGATTTTTGTGGGATCAAAATTCAATCTAATAAAACTAAGGTGCAGTCTAATTCTAGTTCTAAATGCAAGAGTTTATTTTTCTTAAATAATGATCTAGTTAAATGAATTCTTCCATTTTTCTAGTTTGTTAGATTATGTATATATTCCACGTGGGCATGATTTCGGTAATATTTTAGGTATCTTCTCTTAATTAAAGTTATGTATGTATCTTAGAAATTATTTATTATATAAAATTCACCTCTCAACTAAGTTATCATGTTTTACCAAGATTTATCGTTTTGTTAAAAGATAGGTAAACAAATAATTGAGAATATTTAGATCTTTTATAAGTATTTATTATGTTGTTTTTGTTGCATAATTTTTTGTCTAAATAAATTTTATATATTAAAATCATTATATATGATTACGATTTTATCATCAAAATTATATTAAAAATAAGAACGTTATTCAAAACAAAAATTCAATATCATTTCAAAATTTTGTTGTTTGGGTTAATATTGAGTTGATTTTTTAGAGATATTGAAGAAAACGGTTTGGGAGATATGTGGAAGAAACCAAATTCTTGAAGAATAATGGTGTGAATATTGTGGTTGATTTTTAAGAGATGTAGAATGTTTTGTTCATTTAATTGTATTAAATGAATAAAATATTAAATGAGAATTAGTGTATTACTAATTTGAGGTTAAAAATATGTCAAATAAAGGGAATTTAGGTACATATTAGTTATTAATAAAAAAAATATAAGATGAGATATATATATTATGTTATTACTAATTTGCCATTAAAAATATACCAAAGTAAGGGTATATTAGTTAGTTCTTTCTTTTACAAAAACACTCGTCCTTTTATAGTAGTATTTTGAGTTACCATTTTAGTTAGCACACCATTTAGACATAGAATATAATAAAACATTTGGACTGAATATTACATAAGATTATTTTGTAGATATTGTTTACAAGAATCAATTTGTTTTGGTGGACTTATGTGGAAAAGTTATTTTTTTTCCAATAGCTACTTAGCTAAGAGAATCATAACGATTTCTTCAAAGACCACCTCAATCTCCATCATTTTTAGTAAAATTTAGAATTATTTGAGTCATACTTTGGGCGTGTATCGTAATAGTTTTCAATGTTACGCCGTTATTTATTTAATTAAATATTAGTGATTACCAAAAAAAATAAGATTTGAAGAGTATTAGTGTATTACTAATTTGCCATTAAAATTAAGTCAAAATAAGGGTTTTTTAGGTAGTTCATTTGTTAATTAATAATATAAAATAAGATGGATATTACTCTATTACTAATTTGCCATTAAAAATATGTCAAAGTAAGGGTTTTTTAGACAGATCATTATTTTTACAAAATCACTCGTCCTTTTATAATAGTATAGATTATAGAGCTAAAAATTGTTTATTTATATTAAATCGATTTTACCAAATAGTTGGAAAACGTTTAAATTGGACCTGTAATTGGGAAAATATAAATTCTAATACCACCTTTGTGTTCTGAGAAGTTGCTATTTCTCCCTTGTGTAAAATGAAATGTGGCTTAAACTACTGAAAAAAAGCGCATATTGCAAATGGACTTCTACATCTTTAGTTAATTTTGAGATGATGAAGAATGCTAATAAACTTGTCTCTGAAACTTACGATGATATGATGTATGTCAAGACGTAAATGCTACTTTTAAAAAATTTGCTCAAATGAATTTCGCTGTCATATTTTTTTTAAGGCCAATTATTAAGTAATTTTCGCTGTATAGGTGGCAAAACTTGGAACGGGTAGTGATTTGCCATACAGAATTGCAGTGCATCCAGGAGGAGAAGGTTTGATCTGTTCATTTCCTAAAAGTTGCAAGTAAGTTCAGCCCCTGTTCTGCTGACAGATGTTTAATGGTATGCTTCTCGGCTTAGGGCCCTAGTATTTATGGCCCTAATAAGTTCTAACTAGATTTCATGTTTGTGCTTTTGTTGTAATTTCCTTCCTGTTGATGAGAGATGCTTTGCAAATTGTCTGCCTTTCAATTGATAATTAATAAATTATCATCGCTTTATGTAATCTGTTATATATTACAATTCTATCATGGAGCAGATCATGAGCTAAGAATTCACCCAAAAGTAAGTAGCCTAGATTCTAGGTTAGGTGCTTTCCATAGTTTTATGCAGTCAATTCACTTTGTTGTTTACTTGATTCTTTGTCATGAACTCGACATAATACCATATCTCTGGCATTGAGTAATAACTTTTCATTACCATGTAGATGGTATGAATGGGATTCAACCTCTAGCAAAGATGAGCATACTTTGAATCTGAAATCATCAGACAAAACCCTGGAGCAATTGGAAGATGTTGGACAACAATTAGCTATGACCTTCAATAGTGAGGGAAGTTCTCTTGCCGTTGGTGGTGAGGTAAAAGAATTATATATCAACATCATGCCATACAGTTCATTATAAAGTACACCTTAGCTGTGTACTAATTTTATTGATTAAGGACGGTCGTAATTGTCATGACAGCTTTGGTTTTGCTCTAAAAAGTTGTACAACTCATATAAGGTGTAGATGATGGTTGTAAAATTTTGCATTTGCTCTTTCTAGTGTTTCTTTAGTTACTGGTTCACTTTTCTGAGCTAAGTATGAAACTTAGGCATTAATTTGGAGAGTACATTTATGTGCAAATCTCAAATGAAGAGGAGAATATGATTGATCAGTGGTGCGGGTTTTTGTAAATGGCTGAGAATCCAGAATTATAGATTTCAGCTGATTCTCTTTTATGAAAGGAGAAAAAATGAAAACTCTAGAATGGCGATTTCCCAACTTCTCTTTTTTCGTCTTTTAAAATTTCAAACTAACATGACTATATTTATGAATAATATAGAGTCCGGAAATCTTGCATTGGTAGCACATGCATACATGGCCTTTTCTTTTTGTTTTTTCTTGCTATGTTTCTTTTGGAGTGGTTAACAAACATGATTGAATATGTGGCCTAGATCCCTGTATGGTTACCGTTCACAGAAGTTAAAATCTCTTATACAAATTAGTCTCCTATTTGCTATGTTTTGTTTTATCATCTCATGTTTGTGCAGCACAGGATGGAAAGTTACGGGTTTTTAAGTGGCCTTCCATGGAAAATACCCTCGACGAGGCCAATGTTCATGCTTCTGTGAAAGATTTAGATTTCAGGTTCACCAAAAAGTCAATACAGTTTACAACAACCACAATTACAATGTTATGCTAGGAATCAAGATTGTTTCAGAAGAATGACAATTCCATTTTTTTTTATTTATTTATTTATTTATTTTTTGTCTTGTGCAGTCCTGATGGGAAATTTCTCGTCTCTGTGGGAAGCGGCCCTGTAAGGATATGGAATATCTCAACATCAACATCCGTAGCTTCTCTACCAAAGCAAAATGTATTATTTTTTTCCCCTTTTAAACAGTTCTGTGCTAACAAATTTATTTACCTGTTGGACCATATTAATAGTCCCAATTTCTCTTAACTGCTCCAGGATGAGATATTCAGTTTTTGCCTGTTCTCACGTACAAGCAACACAGATCAGGTTCTGTATATGACAGCAATGGGGGGTTAGTATTTTCCAACTATACTATCTTTTTTCTTTTCTTTTCGTTCTTTTTTTTTTTTTTTTTTTTTTTTTT
>BKCP01005594.1:123379-155203 GCA_008636005.1 Striga asiatica | reverse complement strand
TTTCTGTTCAAAGAAATGTTACTGGTGACCGTACCTATCCATTTGTTTTTCTATATCCACAGATAAAGGTGGTAGGATCATCAAGTGGAACACTAGTTCATGGGAAAGGATAAGGTCAACCAATGTTTCCCGAGATCCAGTATCTGCTTTTAATGTGTCGCCTGATGGGAAGCTCCTAGCAGTGTAAGAATATGATGTTTAACTCTCATATTTCATTTTTATTTTTTTTATTTTTTTTATTTTTTTTGTTCTGGTCCCAAATATTTTAAAGGCACTCTATTTGAATTTGTGTTTCAAAAATTATTTAAATTGCCCTTTTTATCTTCACTAGTAAGGTGCACGTGCGTTGCACGTGTACCGAATTTAAATTTTAAGTTTGTAAAATGTAGTTTGAAGTCGTAAAATATAGGAAAATAATTATTTTTCCCATTAGATATTTTAATAGTTTATGAACATTATGAATTGCTTATCGTTTAGTAATTGGTGTGAAATCCCGTATAATGAGTTGGATTATGCATAGTAGTTTATCGAAACATAAGTTTATTCAGAGATGGTAGTTGCGTTGTAAAGATTTTGAATTTTAAGTTCGTAACATGTAGTTTTAGGTTGTAAGATTGTTTATGTGAATTTATGAAAATGTGCGTAGCGTAATCAATGTAAGAAAGATATAAAATAAATAAGTACAAGCTATGTAAGAATATGTAGAATAAGTATATTTGAAGGTATTATATTCGAACATAGTTTTATAGAGAGAAGGTAGATGTTTAATTTAATTGTGGAATTAAAAGGAACGTAATGCATAGTAAAATGGTAAATTGAGAACGATAATAATATAATAAAAAACTCATAATCATATGCGTGAAACAATTTTATTTGATGCACAAAATAGGAATATTAATGCTATGTTAAATAACTTCATGGCTTCTCCTTTTTTATTTCAACCAATTTCTTGGTTTTTGTGTTTCTTGGAGCCGACATTTTCTTGACGTACTTCTTCTTCATTGTTTGTAGAGTTTCTTCATCGCTTGAAATTTCTACGTTAGTTGAGGTGTGGGTGATTCGGTGTTTATTTTTCTTTTGGTGCGACTGTTTTTGAAGATTTCCATCGACATCTGTATCGTTCTTTAATCTCTTCTTGCCCTTTTCCAAAGGAGGGTTAATCTTCTCGATTGCTTCAGCAACAGCAGTTAACTTTTTACCGTCCACCTTGGTTTTGACATTTAATGGTATGAGAAATCTAAACATGGATGAAGTTTGCAAGCTGAGTTCTCGAAAAACTTTGGAGTTATTGTCCCCCTGGATGATTAAGTTTAATTAGAATGTTAGTTTTAAATAAAATAAATAAAATATATTAAATATGTTGGAATTAATTTTGTTACCTCCTCAATGGATTTGATGTATTCAAGAACTGTGCAACCAATGAATGTAGTAGCGGCTTCCTCAAACATAGTTATGGTTGCATTGTGTGTTCCATGGACGACATTCAAAACAACCCTGAATCTACAATTAATAAAATAATGATTAATATATAATATATTAAAAAATTATTTAATAAAGTAAAATTTATTTTTTGCGTACCTAGGATTAGTTTCAACATTTTCCTCTTTGCATTTGTTGCAAGTGGTTTTGTAAACAGAAGCAGAGCATTTTGTGCATGCATTGTACCACAAGGACAATTTATTTTCAATTCTATCAACAACTCCTTCGAAACAATAATACATATCCTTGAAAAATATAAAAAAGAAAATTTTAGAGAATATTATAATTATAATGAAATTTAAAAGAAAAACAGGACAATAATTTTACCTTGGATAATGTATTTTTGTTGTCTATTATGGTGCTGAGAGTCACTTGATTTGCCAACTTCATTCTTTCAACAATTGCTAATTGTCGGAGTTTAATCCGATTTTGAGTTTTATCCAAGCTATTTTTGTAATATAAAAATATAAATGTATATTAGAAATATATGAATAGAAATATTTAAACATACGAAAAATAAATTGTATTTTATTAATAAAATAATATTCACACCATTCTTTCAAAAGGACTGTTTGATGAGATTGTGGATCTATCTGTATCACGGATGCTACAGTAGTTTGAACTTGAAGTTCACCTAAAATTAATAAGTAATGAACATGAAAAAGAAGTTATTATATTTTATTTACAATAATTATATATACAATAAGAATATGATTAATAATAAAAAAAATATTTAAGTATTACCAAGGTATGTTTTAGGAGTGACTTGAGAAATTCCAATTATAAGACTATTTGGCATGTTTTCTTCCAATTGCTTCCCTTCATTGGATGCTAAATCTTCCCACAGAGTAACAAGCAAGGGACGCATACTTCATCACCGAAGATTAGTTTAATTAAAATAAGGTGTATTAAAATTAAAAATTTTAAATAGTAAAAAATTTGTTTAAGATAAATATTTTCTTACTCTTCATTGATAAGTGTGATTTCTCTAATAGTCTTCATTTCTCCCTTTCAAGTAACTATCATTTTGGAATCTTTGACATACAAAACAATTCCACAAACATCTATAGGAGGTGTTAATTTAATATAAAATAAAAAATATAAATAAATTATGAAATAGAATATAGATTAAGTTTGATGGGACTAAACCTGCTCCATTTTTGTGAAGATGAAGGTTAAGATCTTCAAAATCCACAAAGTTGAATTTCAATACATTTCCAATAGGATTGGCGGCATCAATAATTGAAGAATCTGTATGTAATACCAATTCTACATCCGGGTTTGGAGTAACAAAAACTTGGTTTGGTTTTTTAACTTCGCAATTAGAAATAATATAAGTATTATTAATTGCAATTTTTTTATTAAAGAAATCAATTTCATCATTGAATATTATTACACCAATTTTTATTCCCTGCAAAATATGACAGTATTTATAAGTTAAGTTTTATAATTTGAAAAATAAAAAAAATTGGTTAAATGGCATAAAATTTGGTAGCACTACTTACCTCTTCATCAGTCATAATAATTTTGTGGATCCTCATTGAAAGATTTTTCCCGCAAGACAGGTCAGGTACAATTCGTAGAACTTTTAGGCGTAGTTTGGAATCTTTATTATTTTCTTTCAAAAGTCTCAAAGGTATGGAAGTTTGGTTTTCCATAATTGTCCTGTTGTAGAGATAATAAATATAGTAATAAATTAAAAATAAAAAAATAATAATTAGAGGAATTAGAAATGTATAAGTGTGTCAGTGGAGTATATTGTTAGTTATGAGGTATAGGATTAACAACCCCTTACAAAAATAAGTGTGACTCTAAAAAAATTACACTAACAAGCTTATTTACATATTTATTAGAGTAAAAGAAAACAATTATAAGTGGTCAAGTTTATGAAAAATTAGAAAAAAACTTAATAAAAGATTCGGCATACTTACTTGAATTTGCTGCACCAAGTAGTTGAAGATTGCAAAAGTAGTTTTGCTGTGAAAAATATCAAGTTTGTATCATCAAAATATAAATAAGAAATAAATAATAATAATAATAATAATAATAATAATAATAATAATAATAATAATAATAATAATAATAAAATAATAATAATAATAATAAAGTACCTGTAATTGAGGATTGTGAGATTGGTAAGATGATGGTAAGATTGTTGGTATAAATAGTTAATCATGCATATTGATTATTAAATGATAGTGATTATTGTAGAATATGAAAGATTGTTTTCATTTGTTATTGTAATTAAAAAGGAATTGATGACATTAAAATTTTAGTTGTTACTCATTTAAATAGACAATTATAACAATGTAACATAAGAGTTAATTTTGGATTGTTTAATGAAGAAACTATCAGCAGAAAACAATCAAGACAAGAACAACACTACAACTTCCATATGAATACTTAGGAAAAAAATGGAATTGATTGGTACCTGTTGAAATCCCACCACGTAAACTTTGTGGAGAGGAGCAAGTGGTTTGATTTTAGGAACAGATCCTGCATGAATCATAGTGTAATCACTAATCGTTGAAGTCCCTACGAAATGCTGAATCGGCTTCCCTTTGATCGAAAATGTCGGTTTTTCGTAACCTGCATTTTCATGTCTGAGAATTCAAGGGATTACAGAATCTTGAGCCAGGAAATTTGTACAAAGAACATTGGAAAAGATAAATTAAGAGGCCAGAAAAGAAAAAGGGAAATGAAAATTCAGAATCACAAGTTGAAAATGGCAAATATATATAGTTAATTTCCTCAAGTGTCTGAACTTAGTATAAATTAGACAGAATATATATATATTTTTTTTTCTGCAATCCCTTTTGTATGGTATATTCTAAGGTTTACAAATGTAAAGAAACACACACAAATTCAATCAAAATCAAACAAATATACAAATAAAAAAAAAAACATAAGAAAGATAAACCCATAAATCTTCCATTACAGAGAAGAAAAGGCAACCCTTTTCACTGTAACTCTTAAACCCAATTGAATAAGAATATTTGATACCATTTAATAACTGGGCAATTAACGTTGTGAGTGCAGTGAGTACTCATAGTTCCAAGAAGTGGCCTACCATTGGAAAAAGATATATTAGCTGCCATTGAAAAAGTGTAGTAACCAATAAAAAAACCATGAACTCTAATAATGAGTATAATCAAATGCAAAAGCAAGATGAATGAACAATTGGGGTATTATTTGGTATAAGAATAAAAATATATCTGTAGAGGGTTACAACAATTAAACTATGCAATTGTAGAGGGTTGAAATTGTAAAGTTTTGTAAGTTACGGACAATAAAATGAGCAATTTATGTACTAAATCTATATAATGAATAAAATGTTTACATTATGAAGTTGTTAAGGAAAAATTATAGTATTATTCATATGATGATCACATGGTATTTAGTGTTTTGCATTATTTATATGGAATATATAGGTCATATATCTTCAAATAAATAGGAAAACCATCATGGACAATCAGCTATAGCTTTTATTTTTGTCACCGAAATATTATGTTGAAGCTATATATATACTATGTAAGGGTACTTAGAATGAAAATGTATATAGATGTATCGAGAATCAATGCTACTAAAAATAGATGATATTCATCATATTTCATATAATCAAATGGAATTTGAACTCAAAGTGTGTGCAGAGGAAATCAAAGAAATAGAAAATGAAGGAGAAGGTACGTCTTAATAACACCATATCCACTGCTTTTCATAATAGAAAAATTTACCTTGAATTTGTCTGTGGCCTCACATATTACATCCCTTGGGTCCCTATACTCCACCAACGTTTCCACCCTGACATACACCATAACATTTAAAATGACTTTATCACCATCCTGTTCCACATAACTCACAAATTTAAATAATTTGTAAAAATATGTTTTTTTTTTTTTATTTTGTAATTTTCATATGTAATTCCTAAATTCATAATATTTGAGCACAAAACAGTTGTAGAAAAATTGATTATGAAATCTCCACGAGTCAGAAAACAAGCGACCCAATGTAAAGCGAGATGGTGCAACCAGCTCCCATTTTCAAAGCTGTTATATGAATAATGTTAAAAGTTTGGATCTAAAAACTTGTTGAAAATGATCAGATTTAGCAGAGTATATGAAAAAGTAATAACAGACCGAAGCTACCTGCATCATTATAGCATCGATCCATGGAAATCCCATTTTGCAATCCCTCCAAGCAGCTAGTAATTCATCACCATCTTTCCACGATATATAATAATTTAAAAAGAAAAGGAAAAAGGAAAAAAATGAAAGAAGAAAATACTAACCTGAAGCTAGTAAGAAACAAGTTCTTCAAGTAGAACAGAGGTACCCTATAATTTAGTTGTTGTCTAATAACTAATACAATTGAGTGGAATATTTGGAATATCAAATTAGTTTTTAAGATTAGTGCATAAAAATGCCATTTACACAGGAGTTATGAATTGATAACTATCTGATTGGTTTAAGCGAGATAAAAAGAGAATTAGTGTATGCAGTTAAATGTATAGCTTTCAAATAAATGAATGTTAGTATCTGAATTTAAAAGAGGTATGATCACATTTTGTAGGATATAATTACTTATATTAGAAGAAAGGATATTGGTTAAGGTCAGAAGTTGTTCTCCATATTATTTTCTAGTTTCAGATAATTGCCAACTTCATCCCATTTAGCAGGCACCCAGACTTTATAAATGATAAAAATAACAAAGATATGTTCAAAGCACAAAAAGACCAAACAGTAACATTTCATATTCATTTACTATTATCAATACACAAAAATTGGCATGCACAAAAAAAGAATGAACAGCTCTTAACTTAAAGGGAATACCCCCATTTTCGCGTTAGTTATATTTTTCATTATGTGTAAGGATCATATATGAAACCTCAACCCCAAATGTGAACCTCTCTGGTTGAAAAAACAAAGAATAAAGATTAAGCCATCAATCTACAGCCTTTCAAAGATTCTGCTACTAACCTGGTAAAGATGATAATTAATTTGTGGGCAAGTTTGGTGCACAGTTTAGAGAGGTGCACCGCTAAGTTCAAACTGCCCTTCAGGCTCCAACAATATACCCAACGAAAAAAATCCTAATAAATACAAGAAGTTAAAACCACCATGAAGAAGGTACACCTTTACGCTCATTTTTAGATAGTGGTTAAACTTCCTAATGCAATAATCGTTAAGTTTTGTATTTCCAAAAACGCTGTCAGCAACTTCCTTGGCACGCGTCCTTAGTTCATGCAAAGGTTTGTAAAATCATCGAAATGAAGTAAATATATGTTTTCCGGTGAAGAGATACTTTCAGAAATTATTGACAAAATAAATACTTACATGTGAATGTCGACAACATTAATAAAATAGTATGATTTTAAAATATAGGTAAATGATATGCAATTAATAAAATCCTCAGTAATGTAAAGAAGATGGTAATGAAGTGAAGAACCAAATGTTTAAGAAAGTGAGAAGTATTTATGAATGGAATTAGTTGTAAGAGGACGATAATCATTTTTAGTTAGCAGTTAATTTGGAAAATGGGCAAAGGGAATATAATATTTGTTTACTCAATTAAATTGAATGTGAATTTTACCAAAAATATTTTGACTTTTAGTGGGTTTTATTTAATAAAAAAAAAAAAGAAAAGTGTGAGAATTAAAAATTTTACATTTTATTTAATTTTGGAGATATATTTATTATAATATTTAAACAGAACCAATGTGTATACCAGAAAATTGTTTAATACATTACCTTTGATGTGCGGAAGTGGTATGTGTGATTATCGGTTGCTTCGTTGTCCTGTAAGAATTTAGTTAGTTTTAGTAAATATAACTAATATATATATATAATGGTTACAAAGTAAAACACGTATACCTGCAATAAGAACTTCTTTGTATACAACATTTCTTGTTTTAGTAGTATCTCCTCCATTCATAACGTCTGGTTTAATTAGAAGCTTTGTTGAAGACATTGAGTACCTCTAGAAAGAGCAACATATAACTGTCCATGCGAAAATACTGATTGTGGCAAATAGATCCCAACATTAGGAATTGTTTGTCCCTGAGCTTTATTAATCGTCATTGCAAAACAAAGTCGAATGGGAAATTGTTTCCTCGTGAACTGAAATGGGTAACCTTCACTTTCAGCGGGCGAAAGTGGTATTCTAGGTATGAAGACATGTTTCCCACTATGTTGGCCAAACACAATTTCAGCATGAATGACATTATTTTTGAAACCTCGACATACCATTCTTGTGCCATTGCACAATCCATTTGATGGATCTAAATTTCTCAAAAAAATTATTGGACAGTTTCGTTTTAGAATGAGGCTATGAGGAGGCAAACTGATAGGTCAAAAAATGTGCACGTTTTATATATTTAATAGTGTATTTTTATACACTTATTTTATTCGCACATTTATATTTTTTTTAACTTGTTTATTATTTGGATGGATTCATATACATTGATATTTTTATATTTATTTTCAGCATATTAGAAGATTTTTAAGGATGGCGAAATTTCGGACAGAAGCTCGAGAGCCCAATACCTGCACACGAAAACATCAAAGTTGATTGAGTTAATATGGCAAGAATTAATGGGTTGGGCTAAAGCTAAGTAATTAAGGCCCAACATTGTACTTAATATGGATGTTTGGAGAATTATTTGGGGAGGACTTGATTAAGAAAAGAAAGGCAGCAGCAAAAAGCACTCACGCATGAAAGGGTGGACATTTTAATTGGAGTCTTTGGCGGAGGATTTCATTGGCTAGGACAATTAATTAAAGAAGACTCCATTCTTAGAAGGGAACATTATTTTATTGGAGAAGGCCCCAGGAATTTAAAAAAAAAAAAAAATATTGACGTGAAGGGATCCGCAGACAGAAAAAAAAGTACGCCACACACAGAAAATAAAAAAGGACGAGACGAAGCTCACGCAGACAGACGGAAGGAACACACGAAGAAAGAGGAAGCCACACGCGGAGAGAAGCCGCATCTACACACGAGGGAGATAACTAATCTCTCTCTTTTATCTAGTTTTTTTTTATTAGTATGTTAGGTTAATATTTTTATCCAGTTTGAGGGGATGTTTGAACCCTAATTTCAATTTGTCTATAAATTAAATGATTTATATTTATCGTTGATTAATCGAGATGCCGTATTTATTTTTGTTGATGAGTTGATTCATGCTATCTGTGTTTAATGTTTATGAATTATGTGTATTTGATTTAGTTTGGCCAGCTACGTTGAATGTTCATAGTTTAATTGCTAGATTCGGGACTTTAATCCGTAATTGTTATTGTCTCGTTTCGTTAGTAGTAAACTAGGGGTCGTGCATCTCTAGGGTAGCGTGAACATAAGTTAAATGGTCTGAACTTTTGCGTCTATTGCTTAGATCAATCTATTTTCCTAGTAATTAATGCTGCTAGTGTACTAAATCTAGAGAGCTTATTCTAGGTTGTCCACTAGTTAGGTTTAGTCGAAGAGCTTATTTCGATTAAATATTCGGTAAGGAAAAATTCGGTTAACAGAGCTTGTTGTTAGCTAGGGTTGGTAATTTATCGGCAATTTAGAGAAAGCGTCGAAATTAATTAACGGTAGATTTAGATTGGGTGATAACTGAACCGAAAACTGGACTTCTCTTATTTTATTAGATTTTTATTTTTATTTTTATTTTTATAAAACCAATCCCCCCACCTTTTATTGCTTTCCTAGTTTAATTCAATTAATACGAGATTGTCACAATTTAATTCCTGCTCCTCGTGGGATCGACCCTTACTCGCCGCTACTACTAGTTAGTAGAGGTTTGTTGAGGAAAACTTATAAATTTAAATTTGCCGTGTTGCGACGCGCGGTCACAAACCATTGGGAGTTAATGAGTTCAAAAAGTCCTCTCCGTAATAGCTGTTTGTGTCATCAACTGCTTGATCAAAACTATTAAATGTTTTCGCTTCTCCAGGGAACATGCATATCAAAGCTTCATTGAGTTTATCAACATGCTCATTTTTTGCTGCTAATATAGCTCGACTTGCCATGTAATGAGATGAGTGGGCATTTGTAGTTAAATCCGGAAAGATAGATAATATTAGCTGCAGGGTGGAGGATTCATCATTATCGTAAGGAATAACCATATTATCTGGAACTTCAATGTTACCTTGAGTATCAGATGGTTGTTCACCATTTCCAACTCTTAGTAAAAAATCACTGAAATTAGGATCATTCCTTGATCTCATATTCCTCGACAAAGTTATATTTTTCATTTTTGGCCACAAATACGATTTAACCAAACTTGCCGAAATAGTTTGATGTATTGTTGCTTTAGGGACAACTGGTAAAACTTGTCTGAAATCACCACCAAACACGACGACTTTTCCACCAAAATCATTATTCGTCCCCATCACATCTTTTAATAGTTTATCAACATTCTCAATTGCCCATCGTTTTGCCATTGGGGCTTCATCCCATATAATGAGTTGCGTTCTACGTAGTAGTTCAGCAGCTCCAGTTTGCTTTGATATACTGCAAGAAGTTGAATCATCTGCGTTTACGGGTATTTTAAACCGAGAATGTGTTGTTCTTCCCCCAGGCAAAATGGCGGCAGCAACGCCAGACGTTGCAGTTGCAAGTGCTAGTTTACCCTTTGATCTAACATGAGTTAACAACGCACGATATAAAAATGTTTTTCCTGTTCCACCTGGGCCATCAACAAAGAATATCCCACCATTGTCTTTTTTTATGCATTCTATAATCATGGAAAAAGCTTTATGCTGTTCATGATTAAGTTTTTCCTCAGCATCGTAATCTTCTTGAGGTATCTCAATTGACATTTCATCTTCAACCTCTTTGGGAAAATGATTTACCCCTATTTCTTCATTGACAACAATATCTGGAAGATCATATAAAGATATACATTTCCCCATGCTCTGAAGAAAAGAATCTAAACTTTTTAAAGTTTTTGAAATTCGTTGTTCAATTGTGCAATTGGAGAATTTCATAAAATCTTCAGACAATGCATCAAAATATGTATCCAAAAGGACCCTCACATCAGTTGGAGAACAACGTACCAAAATTATTGCAAATAATCTACGCAATTCATTTGGCATTTGGAAAGTGATAGCTTCGTTCAAACATTCCATTACACTAAGATCTGAATCAATCATTTCTCTTTTTTAAATTCGTAACATGTAATTTTAAAATGTAAGATTTTTTATTCTTATTTATTTGAATTTTGAATAGGTGGATAGCATAATCAATCTAAGAAACAAAAAAATAAGTAAAAAATAAATAAATAAGAAGTACAAGCTATATAAGAATTTGTAGAATAAGGATATTTGAAGGTGTTATACCCAAACATAAGTTCATAAAGAGGGGTAGATGTTTAATTTAATTGTGGAATTAGAAGGAATGTAGTGCATAGTAAAATGGTAAATGGAGAACGAGAATAATATCATAAAAAATTCATCATCATGTACGTGAAATAATTTTATTAGAAGCATAAAATAGGAATAATGCTATGTTAAATCTCTTCATGGCTTCTCCTTTTTATTTCAACCATTTTCTTGGTTTTTGTGTTTCCTGAAGCCGGCATTTTCTTGGTGTACTTCTTCTTCTTCTTTATTGTATGTAGAGTTTATTCATCGCTTGAAAATCCAATGTCAGCAAAGGTGTGGGTAATTTGGCGTTTAATTTTTTTTCGATGCGACTTCTTTTCAAAATTTCCATCGACATCTTCATCGTTCTTTGTTCTCTTCTTGCCCTTTTCCAAAGGTGGGTTAATCTTCTCGATTGCTTCAGCAACGACAATTAGCTTTTTATCGTCCACCTTGGTTTTAGCATTTAATGGTATGAGAAATTTAATTGTAGCTGAAGTTTGCAAGCTGAGTTCTCTAAAAAATTTAGAGTTGTTTTCCCCCTGGATGAATAAGTTTAATAAGAATCTTAGTTTTAAATGAAATAAAATAAATATATTAAATATGTTGTATTGAATTTTGTTACCTCCTCAATGGATTTTATGTATTCAAGATGTGCAACCAATGAATGCAGTAGCAACTTCCTCAAACATAGCTATGGTTGCATTGTGTGATCCATGGACGACATTCAAAACAATCCTGTATCTACAATTAATAAAATAATGATAAATATATAATATATTTAGAATTATTAATAAAGTAAACTTTATTATATCCGTACCTAAGTTTGGTTTCGACATTTTCCTTTTTGCATTTGTTGCAAATTGTTGTATCTTTGGTTCTAAAAACAAAAACGGAACATTTTGTGCATGCATTGTACAACATGGACAATTTATTTTCGATATATCAACAACTCCTTCGAAACAATAATACATTTCCTTGAAAAATATAAAAAAGAAAAACTTAGAAAATATTGTAATGAAACTTAAAAGAAAAAAAGGTAACTAATTTTACCTGGGATAATATATGTTTGTTGTCTATGATGGTGCTGAGTGTCACTTGATTTGCCAACTTCATTCTTTGAATAGTTGCTAATTATCGAAGTTTAATCCGATTTTGAGTTTTATCCAATCTATTTTTGTAACATATAAAAATAAATGCATATTAGAAAGTTATGAATAGTAATATTTCAACATACGAAATATAAAATTATATTTTATAAATAAAAATAATAATCACACCAATTTTTCAAAAGGCCGGGTTAATGACGTTGTGGATTTATCTATATTACGAATGCTCCAGTAGTTTGAACTTGAATTTCACCTAAAATTAATAAGTAATAAACATGAAAAATAAGATATTATTTTTAGTTATATTATATATAATTAGATTATGTTTAATAATAAAAACAACATTATTTAAGTATTACCAAGGTATATTTTAGGAGTGACTTGAGAAATTTCACCTATAAGACTATTTGGCATATTTTCTTCCAATTGTTTTGCTTCATTAGATGCTAAATCTTCCCACAGAGTAACAAGCAAGGGGCGCATACTTTATGAGACAAAATTTTATTAAATAAAATAAGGTGTATTAAAAATTGTAAATAGTAATAAATTTGTTTGAGGTAAATATTTTCTTACTATTCATTAATGAGTGTGATTTCCACAAACATCTATAGGAGGTGTTAATTTATTATAAAATGAATAAAAAAAATATAAATAAATTAACAAATAGACAATCGATAAAGTTTTATGGGACTAAACCTGTTCCATTTTTATGAAGATGAAGGTTAAGATCTTCAAAATCCACAAAGTTGTATTAATACATTTCCAATAAGCTCTACTACATGAATCATAGAAGTATGTCTATTTAACACCAATTCTACATCCGAGTTTGGAGTAACAAAAGTCTGCTTTGGTTTATTAATTTCACATTTAGAAAAATATAAGCATTATTAATTGCAAATTTTTCGGTAAAGAAATCAATTTCATCATTGAATATTATGACACCAATCTTTATTCCCTGCAAAATACGGAAAAATTTATAACTTAAGATTTATAATTTGAAAAATATAAAAGTTGGCTAAATGACGTGGAATTTGATAGCACTACTTACCACTTCATCACTCATAATAATTTTACGGATCCTGTTTTTCTTTTCATTTTTATTTTTTTAAAGAAAAAGACAACAGTTGCAAATAACCAACAAAAATCTGATCCTAGTCCTGAAAGAGTCCACGTGAAGAGTCAACATCACGAGTAAGCAGATGCACCAAAATGTAAGTCCGACTGTCCAAATCTGAACGATGGGTATCCAATCTGGTCATCCGTATAAGGGTGCGGAGGTGGAGAGGAATGTCGTCAGGCTGAAGAGTACGTCTCTGCGGATCCTTATTGAAAGATTTTTCCCGCAAGATAGTTCAGGTGCAATTCATAGAACTTTTAGACGTAAGTTGAAATCTTCACTATTTTCTTTTAAAAGTATCAAAAGTATGAAAGGTTGGTTTTCCATAATTGTCTTGTTGTGGAATTAATAATTATAATATTTGTTATAAACAAAATAATAAATTAAAAACGAATCGAATAATAATTAGTGGAAATATAGTCTACACAAGTGAATGTCAATTAGTGGAAATATGGCCTTCATACACCATATCATATTACACCATATAACACAAATATTTACTGATGGATATAAATGGAATACTGCTTTAGCAATAACCTCGCCAACTAATGCCCCAGAAATGATTAATGAGCAAAGTTGTAAGGAACAATGTTATCTGCACTATCATTTATAAGCTCAGACTTTCGATAAAAAAGTATCACGTTATTCTTTTAGAACTTGATAAGAACCAAATCTTATTGATCATTACTACAACATAAATGACTTTAGGTAGCAGTATTTACTGTAATACTTTACAATTATTGGTTTATGTATCATATTATTGTAACACTTTTAATATAAGTGTTACCAAAAATTAGCAAAAGTATCATATAAGTATTACAAAAAATTATCAAAAGTATTACCTTTGACCTTTAGGTAGCACAAACAACTGTAGCGCCAATATTGTATTACCTATTGTCTATAGTAACATTTTATAGTTTTAACGTAACATTTTATAACTTTTACGTATCATTTCTTTGGTGCTACCTAAAGCCATTTATGTTGTAGTATTACAGTAGGAAAGAAAGGATTGCTTACTGTTAGATTTGAGTATTAGCTTTTGGCATTTATTTGTTCCTTATCCTTTATCTAGAGCATTATTATGTTCATTGATTAAGTTGGTTTAGGTAAATAGATATTAGAAAGACCTTGACCACCTCCAAAGATTAATCTTTGACTCTAAAATTCAATTTTAACTAAGAGAGTCATTCCAGAATTGCATATACGAACAATGGAAAGCAAATATAGACAGGAAAATGAAGGCATAATATTTTTTTTAAAAAAAATCATGTAAACAATTGTTAGTAACTCATTCATTGATTAATGACGAACAATTTGTAGCAGCCAAAATAATGTAAAATAAACTGAAAACACAGAACAAAAACAATTATTTCCATAACTATAAGAAAAGACAATTATTTCCATAACTATAAGAAAAGACTCGCCTATTCCTCTATCGTCGCCGGTTGAAGATTCCAAGTGCATAAAAAAATCTCGCGCAAAGCTGATAACCTTCGGTGGACCTGTAAACCCCTCAAAAAGAAAACTCCGATCTTTAATTTGACCCGTCTGTTTCCCAATAACGGCGATTAAATCCTCGCACTCGTGGTGGTTTTGCTGTCGGACCAGAAAAACCCTTCCAAATAAACTCGTTGCTGGTTTTGCCGTGCGTGAATGGGAGGAAGAGAAACAATTGCACACCAAATAATTTGTAGTGAACTGAAGGAAGAGAAACAATTGCACACCAAATAATTTGTAGTGATCTGAAGGAAGAGAAACGATTACACACCAAATAATTTGTAAGGGTTTGGCTGAAGGATTTGCACATATATTGATGGATAACCAAATATGAATGTTGAAACTTGAAACTTTTAAGAATTTTAAAAGACCAAATTGCAAAGTACTTTTTGCCATTACAAATCGTTAATAAATTTTGTTTGATAGGGTATTTTAGTCTACACAAATTTTTACATAAACATAAAAAAACTTAATTTTCCTCTACCCCTAGTCACTATATTCACGAGAGATTAACCATCCGATAAAAACATTCCTACAAATGTTTAAGTGTGCGATTAGAGTATATTGTTGGAGTTATGATGTCTAGGATTGAAGCATTTTGATTAGGTACCACATTATACACTAATTATAAGAGATAGTAATGAGAGCTATTTGAAAATTGAGAAAAGAGATAGAGATAATACTGAGAGAACAATTTTTCAAACAAAACATTTGGTGCAACTAATATTAGATTAATTTAATTTTTTAGGTTTGTGATTGGAAAGCAAGAAATGGAGTTGCAATTATTTATATGTGGCGACAACATGTCACTAAAATTAACATATTTTGTAAAAATGTAATCACAGATTCCCTAATACCTAACTGTACCCAGAAAGTAAGGAAGCAAGAAAAATCATTCAAAGGGACACCTCAACTTCAGATGAATAATTTCACACACGAAAAAAGTATGATGAAATTCGTGCGAATTACAATTAATTTAAATTAAAAAGTAATGAAACAATTATAAAAAAAAATCAGATCTGAAGATGGCTAAAATTAAATCCTCCTGAAAGTTTCACAAAAAAACACCAGTTAGTTAGAAAGAAGGTCGGGCTCGTTTATGCATGTCTAATGAAGGTGATGACCTTCGTGGACCTGTAAAACCTTCAAAAAGAAAACTCCGATCCCTAAATGGACCTGCCAAAATAATGTAAAATGAACTGAAAACATAACACAAAACAAATATTTCCAGTCAGAACTACAAGAAAAGACTGTCTGTTGCTCTGCCGTCGCCGAAACTTTCAGGTGCAGGAAAATCTCCTGCAAAACAACTTCGAGCTGTTAAAACTGACAGTTAGAGGGCATAAGATTCTAAAAGGAGATACAATTGACTTATTGACACCAAGCAAAGGTCCAGAAACTGCAAATGGATGGTGTTCATGTTAGAGTAGGGTACCCGGCGTTCCAATCTAATTGGACGTATTCTACTTGTAAATACAGTCTATTGGAATTATATTATGAATAAGGCATTTCTTTATCTTAAGAGAAAGCATTTATCTTATAATTGCACTTAAGATAAAATCCCTAGATCACTTATGGTTATAAGGTATGGTTGCGCATAGAGATGGTGATCATGGAACATACCTTGAAAGCCGTGATCTTAAATACAGTTCCAAGTCGATGGATGTTTCGAGATGGGATATCGAATAATCCATAAAAGACTTGCACATAGTTTGTATGCTTGTTGGACAAGAATGTTGCATTCCATCAACATTAGCGTAAGACGTAAGTACATTTATGTGGGTGCTTGTTAGAGAACAAGTTCACTGAACATGACCGTATGAAAATTCTTAATGAAGAATTTATTCAGTCGAATAAGAATTTTCATGTTACAATAGTACATGACTAATCCTAAGACTTGAGGCACAATGGTAACTTTGTGCATATTACATTCTACTTTGATTTATCCTTTTGGTAGCTAGCACTATCGTTTAAAGGGATAAGTTGGGTATTATGTTAATATGTATGGAAGTTTGTTAGTGGCCAATAAAGGATTCGACACTTATGAAGATAAGTGAATTTCCTATGTGTTTCATAGTTATTAATCCAAAGTCCTTGGCCAAGGCAGAGATGAATAGTGATTCATAACCGGGTTAATAAACATGAAATAGAATCATAGTTATTAAGTCAATTTGGGTTTCGACAAAATCATACCCAAGACTTAATCGGGAAATTAGATGTCGAAAGGATTTTACATGTATGGAGTTGTAATCGGAATAGGTTTACTCGCTATTCACTTAATACTAGATTCATGCTACTTGCTAGGTGTTACCATGATATGTGGGTTCATAAATTAAAGGGTTAATTCATGAATAAGAGTTAATAAGATTTAACTCAAATTACAAAGTGTTGTAAACCCACTACTAGTATTAAGGTGAACCTAAAAGGTCACACTAATTATGAACAAAGGTAAAGATTGTATTTCTAATGGTTAGAATTAATTGATAAATATCTAATTTGATTAGATATCAATTAAAGGAATATATTAATCAATAAGATTGATTAATTACATTTTGGATATTACTTTAGTAATTAAGGTAATTACTAAATTAATAAAGTTGAATTTTAAAATAGGATTTTAAATTTCAAAAATCCAAAATAATAATAATATGATTATTATAATATTGGGAAAATGATATAATAATAAAGTCTTGAGAAAGATTCTCAAGATTTATTATCCAATTATTATTTATATCTTTAAATATGATTTAAGGATTAAAATAATAAATATGATTATAATAAAATGGTTGTTGATGGTTGTTTGAACTACTTAACATATCTTATTATTTTCAAAGTCAAAAGTTAGTAAATACTATTTAAATAAAATTTGATTTTATTTAATATTACTAAATGTTGATTATTTTATGCTAAAATGTTTAGTATAAATATGTGCAAAATGGTTTTGCATTTAAGTGAAGTTTTTGATCCTAAATTTCTAAGTGTTAGAAAGAGAAGAAAGTGTTCTTCATAAAACTTCAAGAAAGAGTTCTTAAAATTCCCAAATAAAATTCATAAATATTCCTATACAAGAAAACCGAGTCTTTTCTACTAGCGAAGGAAAGTCGTCGGAACCGGGCTTCATAGGGTGGATACGTTTAGAGGGAAGACACTTGGATTCCTCTAGCGAGTAACCTCAAGTCGTTGAAGTTACAACCGGGAACCGATTCCCTCATCCATCATCAATAGTGAAGGAGTTCAAGACATTCGGTAAATATTTTTACTAGTATTTACTTTATAGTAACAAATCAAAATTTGTATATGATGCATGTTTTAAAGATGACGATCAGTTAATTCGCAATTAGTATGTACGGGTGTTGTATTTATACGATAAATACTTACTTTAAAAATTTTAAATTCCGCTGCGTACAGCCCGTACGGTACTATCGAACCCAACAGTGGTATCAGAGCCACGGTTATCATCTTTAAAACCAGATTTTGATTTGTTTATGTTTATATGATAAACATTTTTAATCATATAAATTTGTGTGTGATACAAAAGTTGTATTTGATTTTAATTTTGGGATTAATAAAAATGAATCGAATTGTTCGAGTTCATACGGCCAGAAAATGTTTCTGATCAAGTTGATTAATATATATACAAGTTGTTGTGTATATATTGAAATTAGTTTCATGATTAATTAATTATAATCAATAGTTGATTAATATATATACAAGTTGTTGTGTATATATTGAAATTAGTTTCATGATTAATTAATTATAATCTATTATTGATTAATATATAAATACATAAAGATGTATTATTGCAAGTATTAATTGCCATGACTCAATTGTTGAGTTATAGATAATGTATCTATTTGTCCAATATAAAAGTCATGAGATGACATTATTTAAAAAAAAAAAAAAAAAAAATATGAATAGTCACACTGGTCGTGTGACTATGTGACACGGGTCGTGTGACCTCACACGGGTCGTGTGAGGTGCCACACGGGTCGTGTGGACAAATGGACAATTATAAGTTGCTTGCGGTTTTTTCACACGAGTCGTGTGACCACTCGTGTGATCACTCGTGTGACGTCACACGGGTCGTGTGACCACTCGTGTGACCACTCGTGTGGCATAAAAAAAAAAAAAAAATAAAAAAAAAAAAAATTCTTAATTATTATGAATACTTAAGTTTTAGATTATTAACTATTATGAATAGTTAATAATATAATAATCCCAAAAGTAAATCAACACACAAAAGATGGAAAATTTATATGATTCATAAAAATTCGATTTTTCCACACGAGTCGTGTGAGTCCACACGAGTCGTGTGACGAGCCACACGAGTCGTGTGAGTCTGGGAAAAATTTTGATTTTCAATTCGTATTTTTCACACGAGTCGTGTGATAAGATCACACGGGTCGTGTGACCCTCACACGAGTCGTGTGACTCATAAATTGATATTTTATGTTCATTTCATTAGATGAATGTTTTAGGGATGATCATGAGCCTCATATTCATTATGTTTGAATGGATGTTTTCATTTTCAATATGATTGAATGAATGAATGGATGTTTAATTATGTTTTCAATATGATTGAAGAAATGTAATTTATCGAGACCTGCGAGTCTCTTGAGATGAAATTTGTAAAATTTTAAATTTTGTATCGTTAGAGATTAGATCAAGGTGGAGACCGTTCGATGACAAAGGCCCACGCATGTGTGGGTAATTTTACAAGTTGTAATCTCGAAGGCCTGTGCTTGTACGGGTAGATAGAATAAATGTAATAGAAGTAGTTCTATTATTTGTTTTATCACGTACATAGGCATAGATCCATTTTGGCTCGAATGGATCGAATAGGCAAGGACATGATCATCCCACCATGCATTAGATGTATGTTAGGTTTATTTACGCTTTCGTTTCATTAGATGACTGAAACTGGTAAATAAACGTAAAGATGGTAATCGATGAGATCAAGGAACCCAAACGGATTAATTTGATTAATTCCATATCAAATCAATAATGGATAAAAATAAGTTGGAACTTATTAATCCCGGCCTTCCATCAAAAGTAGATGACATGAGATGCTACGATGTTTTATCATTGGCCACGAGTCGTGGGATGATTCTATGTCGAAAGCTGTGAACTCTATTAAATATATTGATATTCGTGAGACGGATTCCTCTTTGTGTTGGCCATGAGTCGTGGGACACTCTGGTGGGCCGTTATCATGAAAGTTTTGATGGGTTTGATTTGACACCGAGTAATATATATGGAGTCATAAAATTGAGGTATATAAGGAAAGGTGAGGCAAAACATCTTGAAGGTTGTATAGAGATACAATTGTCAAAAAGTTGACTACCGATAAAATTGTTTCATGGTGGCATCATAAAATTGGGACATGAAATATTTTTATTGGACTTCAAGCCCACTATGAAAATAATGATTTTCATAATTATAATGAGGTTCTAATTAAATTAGTGGGAGACATTTAATGTTAAAGACCTAATATTAAATGAATATAAATTCCATAGTCTAATTATTTTCTGCTTCGTTTGTTATTTTTGTAGATCAAACTACTAAAATGGCTAAGAATCCAATCGCGAGTATCCTTGATCATAATAAATTAACTGGTCCCAACTTCAATGATTGGTTGAGGAACCTAAAGATTGTTCTTCAGTCTGAGAAGCGAGAGTATGTTTTGGAAACAGCTCCTCCTCCTCCACCGGAGGATCAGACTGCTGAAGAGTATGGAGCCTACTTGCGTCATGTTGATGACAATCTCCAAGCTCGGTGCTACATGCTAGCATCAATGTCTAATGAGCTACAGAGACAGAACGAATTACTGAATAATGCTTCTGAAATCCTAACTCACCTGCAAGAGTTGTATGGTGATCGGACGCGACAAATTAGATATCAGATATCTAAAGAGCTTTTCAGGTGTCGTATGACCGAGGGCTCTTCAGTTCATGATCATGGACTGAAGATGATAGCTCTTGTGGAAAGACTCGAATCACTTGGAGTCATTATGGATAATGAACTCTATGTGGATTTATTGTTGCAATCTCTGCCAGCGTCATTCGATAACTTTGTCGTTAACTACAACATGCATAATATGGAAACTGATCTTCCAGGATTATTAAACATGTTGAAGACGGCTGAGTCCACCATTAAAAAGGACAAGCCGGTACTTCTTGTTGGATCCACTTCCGGATCAAAGGCTACTAAGTCTAAGAAAAGGAAGAGGAAGGGAAAGGTTCCCAATAAGCCCAACAAGAAGGCATATAATGATAAAGGGAAGAACAAACAGAAGGTTAATTCTCAGGCCGATCATGAATGTTTTCATTGTGGCAAAACTGGGCACTGGAAGAGGAACTGCAAGGAGTATCTTGCTAGTCTGAAAAGTTCAGGTATTTATTTTGTTGAAGTTAACTTGTCTGTTAACGATTCTTCTTGGGTATTGGATACCGGCTGTGGCTCACATATTTGCAATGATTTGCAGATGATGGCAAGAAGTAATATGCTAGATGGTGAAGAAACAATCCTAAGGATGGGCAATGGGGCAAGAGTTGCTGCTAAAGCTATTGGGACTGTTTATCTAGCATTGAATAATGATGTAAAGATTTGTCTATCAAACTGTTTGTATGTTCCGGATTTAATAAAAAACATTATTTCTATTCCAATATTGGATAAGGAAGGTTTTAAGTTTGTCATTGAAAATGGAAAATGTTCTATTTTCAAAGACACAACTTTTATTTATTCTGGAAATTTGACAAATGGGTTGTATACCATTACACCACAAAGTCCCATCCTAACCATTCAACAAAATAAAAGGAAATTAGATAATCATAGTTCATTCACAATTTGGCATGCTAGATTAGGTCATATATCCGAAAAGCGGATTCACAAATTGGGACCTAAACTCGACCTTAGGGGAGAGGATAGGTTGCCTACATGTGAGTCATGTCTTAAAGGTAAAATGACTAAATCACCATTTGTTGGACAAGTGGAGCGAGCTAAAGGTTTGTTGGATTTGATCCATACAGATGTTTGTGGACCACTAAACGTTAGTGCAATGGGGAACTATCACTATTTCATAACCTTCACTGATGATTATTCACGGTATGGTTATGTTTACCTATTGAGGTACAAATCTGAAGTATTTGAAAAGTTCAAAGAATTCAGAAATGAAGTGGAGAAACAAATTGGTAGAAATATTAAAGTTCTTCGATCAGATCGAGGAGGTGAATATTTGACTAATGAGTTTCTTGATTATTTAAAAGATAATGGGATTGTCTCACAGTGGACGCCTCCTGGAACTCCACAACTCAATGGGGTTTCAGAAAGGAGGAATCGAACATTGTTGGACATGGTTCGATCGATGATGAGTACCACTGATCTACCTCTTTCATTCTGGGGCTATGCCTTAGAAACAGCAGCATATATTTTGAATAGAGTGCCAAGTAAAGCTGTACCCAGCACACCTTATGAGATATGGTGTGGTAAATCACCCTCATACAAATATTTACGAGTATGGGGTTGTACTGCTTATGTAAAGCAGTTAGTGGGAGGTAAGTTGGATATGAGATCCATCTTATGTAAATTTGTGGGGTATCCTAGAGAGTCTATTGGATACTATTTCTATGATCCCTCTGAACAAAAGGTGTTTGTTTCGAGGAATGCTGTATTCTTAGAGAAAGATTTTATCTCAAAGAATAGCGGAGTCATAGAACTTAATGAAGAACAACCACAAATTCCACTAAGTACCACGGAAAACATACCAGTAGAGACTGGACCATCTAAAACACAACCTCTTCGGAGATCCGAAAGGGTTTCTAGGGCGCCTGAAAGGCTATACCTATTGTCAAAAGACAATGAAGAGGGATTCCTTTTGGATAATGATCCAATAAGCTATGATGAGGCAATGTTGGACATTGACTCAGATAAATGGCAAGAAGCTATGCAATCCGAAATAGATTCCATGTATTCAAACAAAGTATGGACTTTGGTTGATCCACCACAGGGTATTGTACCCATAGGTTGTAAATGGGTTTACAAGCGAAAACGTGGTGTAGATGGAGAAGTAAATACTTTTAAAGCAAGACTGGTTGCTAAAGGTTATACTCAAAAACAAGGTGTTGATTATGAGGAAACTTTTTCACCAGTAGCAATGCTTAAATCTATTCGGATATTGCTAGCCATAGCTGCGTATTATGACTACGAGATATGGCAAATGGATGTGAAAACTGCTTTTCTTAATGGAAATATTAAGGAAGACATTTATATGAAACAACCGCAAGGTTTCATATCCAATGGGAGTGAACAAATGGTTTGTAAACTTCAAAGGTCTATTTATGGACTTAAACAAGCTTCGAGGAGTTGGAATATTCGGTTTGATGAAACGATCAAAACGTTTGATTTTCATAAGAATCCGGATGAACCATGTGTTTATAAGAAGGTTAGTGGGAGTGCAGTTACATTTGTTGTTCTATATGTTGATGACATCCTACTCATTGGGAATGATGTAGGGATGTTGCAGTCAACTAGGACATGGTTGTCAAAACAGTTTTCCATGAAAGACTTGGGAGAAGCATCCTTTATCCTAGGGATAAAAATCTATAGGGATAGATTTAAACGGATGATCGGACTATCCCAGTCGACGTACATAAATAAGGTGCTACAACGGTTTAGCATGGAAGAATCCAAACGAGGATATATTCCAATGAGTCATGGGATTTCTCTTTCTAAGACGATGTCTCCAAAGACACCTGAAGAAAGAGAACGGATGAGTCATATACCTTATGCATCAGCTATTGGTAGCATTATGTATGCAATGTTATGTACAAGACCTGATGTGGCTCATGCACTTAGTGTAACGAGCAGATATCAGTCTAATCCAGGTGAAGAACACTGGAAAGCCGTTAAGATGATTCTTAAGTACTTACGAAGGACTAAGGATATCTTTATGGTATACGGCAATGGAGAACTGAAACTAGAAGGCTTTACTGATTCTGGTTTTCAGTCCGATAAAGACGACTATAAATCCATGTCTGGATACTTATTTACTCTGAATGGAGCAGCAGTTAGTTGGAAAAGTTCCAAACAAGAAACAATTGCTGACTCTACGACAGAGGCTGAATATATTGCTGCATCTGATGCTGCAAAAGAAGCTGTTTGGATAAGGAACTTTATCCAAGGGTTGGGTGTAGTACCATCCGTTGTTGATCCAATAATGATTTATTGTGATAACAATGGGGCTATTGCGCAAGCAAAGGAGCCAAGATCTCATCAAAAATCCAAACACATTATGAGGCGATACCATTTGATTAGAGAAATCATTGGTAGAGGCGATGTCGTGATGGAGCGAGTCGACTCAGCAGAAAATATAGCAGACCCCTTAACTAAACCCTTATCACAGAAAGTGTTCGAAGGACATCTTGAGAAGATGGGTCTTAGATACATGAGTGATTGGAACTAGGGCAAGTGGGAGATTGTTAGAGTAGGGTACCCGGCGTTCCAATCTAATTGGACGTATTCTACTTGTAAATACAGTCTATTGGAATTATATTATGAATAAGGCATTTCTTTATCTTAAGAGAAAGCATTTATCTTATAATTGCACTTAAGATAAAATCCCTAGATCACTTATGGTTATAAGGTATGGTTGCGCATAGAGATGGTGATCATGGAACATACCTTGAAAGCCGTGATCTTAAATACAGTTCCAAGTCGATGGATGTTTCGAGATGGGATATCGAATAATCCATAAAAGACTTGCACATAGTTTGTATGCTTGTTGGACAAGAATGTTGCATTCCATCAACATTAGCGTAAGACGTAAGTACATTTATGTGGGTGCTTGTTAGAGAACAAGTTCACTGAACATGACCGTATGAAAATTCTTAATGAAGAATTTATTCAGTCGAATAAGAATTTTCATGTTACAATAGTACATGACTAATCCTAAGACTTGAGGCACAATGGTAACTTTGTGCATATTACATTCTACTTTGATTTATCCTTTTGGTAGCTAGCACTATCGTTTAAAGGGATAAGTTGGGTATTATGTTAATATGTATGGAAGTTTGTTAGTGGCCAATAAAGGATTCGACACTTATGAAGATAAGTGAATTTCCTATGTGTTTCATAGTTATTAATCCAAAGTCCTTGGCCAAGGCAGAGATGAATAGTGATTCATAACCGGGTTAATAAACATGAAATAGAATCATAGTTATTAAGTCAATTTGGGTTTCGACAAAATCATACCCAAGACTTAATCGGGAAATTAGATGTCGAAAGGATTTTACATGTATGGAGTTGTAATCGGAATAGGTTTACTCGCTATTCACTTAATACTAGATTCATGCTACTTGCTAGGTGTTACCATGATATGTGGGTTCATAAATTAAAGGGTTAATTCATGAATAAGAGTTAATAAGATTTAACTCAAATTACAAAGTGTTGTAAACCCACTACTAGTATTAAGGTGAACCTAAAAGGTCACACTAATTATGAACAAAGGTAAAGATTGTATTTCTAATGGTTAGAATTAATTGATAAATATCTAATTTGATTAGATATCAATTAAAGGAATATATTAATCAATAAGATTGATTAATTACATTTTGGATATTACTTTAGTAATTAAGGTAATTACTAAATTAATAAAGTTGAATTTTAAAATAGGATTTTAAATTTCAAAAATCCAAAATAATAATAATATGATTATTATAATATTGGGAAAATGATATAATAATAAAGTCTTGAGAAAGATTCTCAAGATTTATTATCCAATTATTATTTATATCTTTAAATATGATTTAAGGATTAAAATAATAAATATGATTATAATAAAATGGTTGTTGATGGTTGTTTGAACTACTTAACATATCTTATTATTTTCAAAGTCAAAAGTTAGTAAATACTATTTAAATAAAATTTGATTTTATTTAATATTACTAAATGTTCATTATTTTATGCTAAAATGTTTAGTATAAATATATGCAAAATGGTTTTGCATTTAAGTGAAGTTTTTGATCCTAAATTTCTAAGTGTTAGAAAGAGAAGAAAGTGTTCTTCATAAAACTTCAAGAAAGAGTTCTTAAAATTCCCAAATAAAATTCATAAATATTCCTAATACAAGAAAACCGAGTCTTTTCTACTAGCGAAGGAAAGTCGTCGGAACCGGGCTTCATAGGGTGGATACGTTTAGAGGGAAGACACTTGGATTCCTCTAGCGAGTAACCTCAAGTCGTTGAAGTTACAACCGGGAACCGATTCCCTCATCCATCATCAATAGTGAAGGAGTTCAAGAAATTCGGTAAATATTTTTACTAGTATTTACTTTATAGTAACAAATCAAAATTTGTATATGATGCATGTTTTAAAGATGACGATCAGTTAATTCGCAATTAGTATGTACGGGTGTTGTATTTATACGATAAATACTTACTTTAAAAATTTTAAATTCCGCTGCGTACAGCCCGTACTGTACTATCGAACCCAACAGTTCATATATATACTCTATCAATGTAGCAAAACACAACTTTCTTGATATATCTAGTCTATAATCTATAACTATCTTAAAACGAAGTAGTTTATTGAAAATTTTAAATTGCCAAGAGTACCCTTACTAAAGATAAGTTTTAAAGTTATTAATGTAATTTTCGTATTAATGTTAGCAAGTTACAACTGACAATATTTTTGAAGTTTTTAAACCTCCATTTTATAATTTACTTTAATTCATCATTTTATTTTTTATATTAAACTATATCTTTAATTTACACATAAAAAAATGATTATCTATGCAAATTTATAGATTTTAAATAAATAGTTTATTCTTTAGGTTCTGGTTTGGTTATTTTAAAGGTAATTTTTAAATGTAAGAAAAATTATTATTTTATAATGCATCAATGAAAGTATCCCCTATATATAATTCTCGAATGTGCTGAGCTTAAGTGGCAGACTCGCATGCTTCGAGATCGTAGGTGTCAAAATTCCATGTCTTATTATTTAGCTTGGATAGATTTTAATTTAATTCCAATCCAAAATAATTAGGTCTGGATTACCATAAATATGTTGATTATTTATAATCATTTTAGATGTATTAACATTTTATATCTCATTTAAACTAAAATTATTTATTATTTTTCACGTTTAGGATAGTTTGAAAATCCGTGGACGAAAATGATAGAGCATGCATGGCAATGTTAAGAGATGCAACAATAATTTATTTTGGACAATATATATAGATGATTATCTTCAATGAACCAATGTTGGACAATATATATAGATAGATGGGTACCTTTAATCTATTAAGGATGTTATTGCTCTTAATCTTTTTCATGTAAATTTCTTTTTTGAAATAATTACGCCTTTAAAGACATTTTCAAATATTTGTTTATCTCTTATGTCATTATATCCAGAGAGAAAATATATATCTAAGTATTATGAAATATTTTGTATGCAAATATAATTGAATTTCCAACCACTATGATTAAAATAATATAGAACGAAACATTCAAACATAGTTGGTCATTGCAAATGATAGTTATATGAAACTTGAGTTATTTTCCAAAGAGTATGATGCAAAAGAAAGACATTAGAAAACTATATTATAATTACAATAATAATGATCATTATTTTAAGCATAATGAGAATATCATTAAATAACAAAATCAAAGACATTTCTTTAGCATTTCAAATTTCACAAAAAAATATTAATTTTATTTTGAATTTTCAACCCAATGATTTTTTATTTAATTTTATATATCATAGAGTTCTTTTAATAGTACTAAATATTATATTTCATTATTCAATACCTTTATTATTGTTTATCATAAAATACACGATTTTTTTTTTGTTAAACTAATGGAAAGAAAATATATTATATTATTAAATATAAATCTAAAAAAAAAAATTAACTATAAAAAAACAATAATATCACGTACGTGCATCTTTCTAGTAAATAAAAGTTACACAGATTGAACAAGAAAGACCAAAGAACAGCTACATTCAACGTTCTACTCTGCCTTGTACTCGGATCTGCATTGCTAGTTTCCCCTCACAAGGAGCTTGTTAGCAAGCAGCCTTCATTTTACATGATATTTAACTTCAATGGAAATAATTTAAAATTGAAATGAAAAGAAGCCATGAAAATCGGAGCTCAATCGATTAGCTCCCCCTGTAAATTTGGCCAACCAAATTCCGAATCTAAAGTCAAAACAACAAGTTTCAATACAGTAATCACATCATACCAGCTTTCATGGAAGCATCAGCCTGCACGACGTTCCTCGCCATGGCACGCCCCACCACCTTCAGCCCCCCCTTGGCCGCCTCGAACACCCCGCTACGCACGATCAGCACGTCGCACTCCGCGAAGATCTGGGGATAGGTTGTAGAGGCACTCGACATTTCCAGCACCTCAACAAATACTCTATCTTGTGGGCATGATCTGTAAATGAGTGAAGATATATACGTCAAAACCTCAAGTGCATATTTTGAAGCAACTCCCAAAAAATAAATAAAAAAAAAATGAAACTTTACTTCAATAGGAAGTATGTCTCGAGGAACTGCCCTCCCATCAATGCGATCAGATGGTACGATCCTCATAAATAGCAATACCGTAATTAACTTGTTGACATCCGGATTTCGTCTCCAATATGAGTCCGACACGTGTATTCATGTTAAAGTAAAAGGAGAAATTCTATTATTGAGACAAAGACAGCCGAACAAGAGAACAAGAAAGGGCCGAACTGCAAACACACATGATGGCCGATTACCCGTTCAGTTGAGACCGACAAGTCGAGCATTAAATACTCAACAAGACTACAAACCGTTGAAGTGTCGGATACCTGTGTACTTACTCTCGGCGTCGATGTGCCTCGAGATTCGAGCCATAATGATTAGCTATTAAATGTGAGTGTACTTTCCTAAAATAGAAATATTCCTTGTACTACACACATGAACAGTGTCCAATTGTACCAGGGCTATAAATAGCTCAAAAAATCATAATAAAAGGATCTTTTGGACGAATTAATAAAGATCCGAGAGAACATTGCCGAATTCTCACTGTGTTCGGTATTGCCTAAACTAAATAAATTTATTTTATATAAGCTCTGGTTGTTACGAATGTTCTTGGGAACATAACTGTAAAGTTCCGACTCCTCAAGCTCTCACCTCGTAGTTGGCTTTTTCCGGCATGTATCCAAACTGTAATCTGAAGCTCCACTTTCCCAAGACAGTTCTGTTGTTCCTCTAATATCTTCTTTGCAGAAAGCACGGTAGAGTCATTACAACGCACCACCCTGATCTCCCTAAGCGTGGTTATATCCGCAATTTCCAATGGAATCTCCTTCAGCTTGTCTAGCTTCTCTAGGTCGAGCCGCTCGAGACGCGGGAAGTGCGCGGCCTCTGCCCTCCACTGTTCAAGACCAGAGCAGACGTAGATTTTCAAGTACTTGAGGCTCCGGAATCCTCCATCGGCTGTTTCCCACTCAAGCCCCACGAACGCATTGTCATATAGCTTAAGGGCCTCAAGATATGGCAACGACCCTATCTTTGTCCCCATCTCCTCCCACCCCAGCCTCAGGCCAAATAGTTTCAGCTTCCTGAGCGAAGCTGGGAATGTGATCATCAAGTCCCTTGCCAGCTCAGTTGGCCTCGAAATAATTGCAAGGGCCTCCAGCTTATGTAGTTGGCAGAGATTGTCGAGACGATAATCACCGGGCGATAACTCCTCCTCCTCCTCATCCTCCTCCTCGTACCAAAGTGCTAGCTTCTTGATATTGGGGATTCTCTCAACCACTTCATCACCCAACCTCAAGTGATATACCATCATCAGCGTCTCCAGATTCTCCAACACCATCGAAACTTTTTCTCCATCCATTGGAGGAGGATCCGTGAGCTGGAGCCTGCTTACCTTGACGTGCCTCAGTTGGGTCATCCGCCAGATGTCCAACATCACTGGGCCCTTATTGCCCATCCAGTTTTGTAAATTCCAGAGTTGGCTAAATTCAGGAGGAAATTCAAGCGCCGACAGATCAGCTTGGGTATACAGGTGGCGCAAGTTAACCAGATGAAAGTTGTTTCTTACAAATCGTTCACTCCACCTGTAGCCTTTTTCATTCAGAACCCTAAGCAGTCTAAAAGGTACTACAGATGCTAAATGTTCATTAACTTCCCATATCAGAGTTCGTGCGTGTGATGCCGATTGCACACCTTTAGGGAGTGGACGGGGAATGTATTTCCAATTCCCGGCTTCGTGAATACCGATACGGCGTTGGGCACGCCAGCTAATTTGGTCGTGATGCTCAGGGTTGTTGTGCGTTGTTTCCATCGTGCGAAAAAATTTGTATTTCTCAGCTTCTTTTATGCATAAGTCCCTCAGGAGATCGTGCATGCCACACTGTTTTATTCTTTGAGTGCAGCCCCACCCACGAACCATGATTAGGTTTCTGATCACGAGATCATGTAGGTACACTATTCGAGCAACTGTTTCCAAGCTTTTACCGGCCACAGCTTTCACGAATCCTTCAGCAACCCATAGTTTGAGCAGCATGGGGACGCTAATCTCATGGTCCTCCGGAAACATGCCCATGTACAGAAAGCACGGCTTAAGGTGGACCGGTAGTTGATTGTAGCTCAACTTTAGTATTCTAAAACAACGCTCGTCCTCCTCTAAATTCACGGTGGAGCTTAAATTTTCTACAATGTGCTGCCAGTTTTCCTGTGTCTGTTCAGACTTTGCTAGGAGTCCTCCAATTACGACAATCGACAATGGAAGGCCTCTGCATTTTCCGGCAATGTCCTTCCCAATCTGTTCCAGTTCCAGAGGGCACCCTTGCTCCCCAAACACGCACCCATGCAGCAAATTCCAACTTTCATTCTGATTCAGTAAGCTCATCTGAAAGTAATCCGGGCCATCGAGCTGCAGAGCCACTTTCGACAGCCTAGTGGTTATCAATACTCTGCTCCCGTCGTCGTTATTTGGAAAGAACTGTTTCACACCGTCCCATGCGTCCATACCCCAAATGTCATCCATTACAATCATATATCGTCGGCCGAATAAGCTTTTATACAATGTGTCTCCTAATTCATGTTTGCTCATTTGGCTGAACTTGTCCTCACTCCTAATGAGTTTCAAACAGCAAAGGACTTCTAATAAAATCCTTTTCGAATCAAATTCTTGAGAGACTGTAGCCCATCCGTGCATATCAAAGTATTCCGCGATAAGTGGAATTTCGTAAATTTTTTTTGCAAGAGTGGTCTTACCAATGCCGCCCATGCCAGCAATTGCGATGATCCGATGATTGGATTGTTGATTGGTCAGCTTATCCATTATGTCATTCATGACACTCGCCATCGTGTTGTCCCCCTTGGAAGGACTGTTGTTCAGCTTATCCATGATGTTGTTCATGACATCATCGGAACCCAGCATTACATCATCCTTTGTGCAAGAAGGAGTAATTTTTTTCCCCGCCTTCTCTTTAACAACAACCACGTCTTTTGTGATGGAATTCAAGTCGTGAATCACTTTCTGTAGCTCTCGATACAAAGAGTCGTCCTCCATGGAACTGGTGTTAGCTTCCCCATGAGCCTCGATATGATCGGCAATGTGGGACTCAATTATATCCTCGGCTTCCTGAGCCGCATCGACCATACGCCCCTCCAAGCCATCTTCATCATCAATAATATAGTTTTCAAGGAACTGCATCAAGAAAGCAACCATTTGGATAAGTGGTTTGATTTTCAATTTGTCGAGGGAAATGGGTGGGCGAGGGTGATTTTGGATTTGGTCAATGGTGTTTGTAAGAGAAAGCAGAGCTCCATAAGCTGCCATGGATCCCGTAATTTGCTTTAGATATGAAAAACTGTATGATGAGAAATTGAGAACTGAAGGCAGGAAAGATTTTTCTCAAATGCTTATTCGTGGCGAAGAAGAAGAAGACTTGGAACATGGCTTAAATAAAATTTGAACGGTAGATTTAGATCAGGGCTTTGAGTAGGTACAGCCGTACAGCCAGTAATGCAGAACAGTCGGCACCATTAAGTTAGTGGGCCTGACTGACACGACATCTTGACCACAATGACATTACAGCTCAACAAAATCTGCACATGGAGAAGTCATGGTTTTCCACTTCAAGACCAACGGTTGCATTGGTTAATCTAAATGGTCGTTAGCGATAAATAAAATTAATTTCTTACGTATGACTCCTGTTATTCTTGGGTACACCGTACACATTAAAGAAAATGTGATTTTTTTTTTTTTTTTTTTTTT
>BKCP01005594.1:100275-123204 GCA_008636005.1 Striga asiatica | reverse complement strand
TTTTTTTTTTTTTCCAACATCAATTATATTAATAACTTAAAATCTCGAAAGAGTACACCCGAAGTGTCAAATGACACACTGGAACCAGAAGACTGGACCAACCCCCTCGTCATCACACACAAGGGGTACAAACTCCATCAAGGAGGCAAACAACCACAATACAAAAACAAAACACAAACTCCATAAAAGGAGAGAAAAGCTGACAAAGCTGCACTGAAAGCAGACATAGCTGCACTAAACAAAACAAACCAACAAAATAAAAACAAAATACAACTCACACCTAATAAACAAATAAAATAAGACCTCCCCTAATCCAAGCAGGTGAGCTAAACGACAACCGAACCGACTCCCGAGTGATTCAAGAGTAATCGTAGGTAATACCTTTCACCTTCAATTGGATTTGCAGAATTTATTCGGCCAATGACATTTTGTTTTATTCTTTTTTTCCAAAACTTCTGGTATTTGTCCCATACATAATGTTGTGGGAAATCCCGGTAAAGATATTGTCGAGCTTCTTCATTCTCCGAGCAAAAAGAAAAAAATTCCGTAAGCATTGTTTTGGAAGAATTATCAAAACTTAGAATCTTTTCCAAATTTTGATATTTCCAATAACTTATGCAGTGCTGATTTGGTAAATGAAGAGGCAAATTGATAACCGCTGGGCAAATTTCATTGAGATTAAATTCAAATATTCTCCAGGCAGCTTCTTGGGCTGACACCCATCGAGCATCTTGAAATTGTTTTATTTCATCAACTGATTTGTCATTGTTATCGTGAGATATTCCAACAGCCACACGATCATGACCCTTGTATATATACTTGTATAAGTATTTAACAACAGTTATTCCTGAACATATCTCCACATTAATATGACAATTGTACCTTGACAAGAGATACGGACTATAAGGCACCACCCATTGGTTGTCAAGTTCTGCATTGCGAACTTTAACTTTTAATCCATTTTGCCTTCTTCTGTAAACCGGATATCCATCTTTACCCTGTGTTGTGGTATCACAAAATTTTCGTGGATAATGATATTTGCACTTCCCATCGATCATGCAAGAATTGTTCTTATTTATATCTCCACATGGTCCATGCATCATATGTTTGACAACTAATGCAAATAACTCTGGATCTTCTGTTTCTGATGGAAGTTCAGCGCAAACAAATTTGTCAAAGTGATCAGGAGTGGCAATTTTATATGTTGATTTGAGAATTATCAACATATGAGCATGAGGTAACCCTCTTTTTTGAAATTCAATGACATGAACATGTGCAACAACCTCTCCGAAAATCTGCTTCTTGAATAGTTGACCTTTTAAATCCTGCAACTTTGCACGAAATACTCTTGAGACTAAATCTGGGCGATCTTGAGGTAGTTGTCCCTCAAAAAGTTTATCTTTTATCTCTTGCCACTCAGGATTGCAAGTCATTGTAATAAATAAATCAGGTTTTCCAAACTTTTGAACTAACGCTAATGCATCGAGATATCTACGACGCATGTCTCTTGGCCCTCCAATAAATGATGATGGTAGAACAATTCTTTTTCCAACTTCACTGCCTCTACATTCTCCACTCTGGACACTTTCTTTTATGCCTTGGTACAATTCACATCTCATGTCCGATTGATTATGCCGATAATAATCCAATCTTGTTGTCTCTAATTTTATGTACATGTCAACCAGATACTGTTGGAACAACCTTCCACTAAAGAGAATTACAGATTCCCTTGGACTTCTTATTTGAATTCTATAGCAATTGTATTCTCTGCATGAAACTTTTCTATTACTTTGACTGCTGACCACTGCAAAAATTTTAGTAATAATATTAGAATTAGTGTAAAATGTGTCATTGTTTTAAAATTATGTAAATTAAATTTATTAATATATGACTATATATGAGTTGAATTTTATAAGTAATGAATTTATGTATACTAATATATTGGCTTTTATATTTGTACAATGCATTTAGTAAAATGTATACTACCATTTATGTTGTAATTATATAAATTGGCTTAAAAAAATTTCATTTATTAGTCTTTTTTATCTAATTTAATTTATACATAAAAATATAAATAATTTAAAATAGTTAAGTTTGATTTTAATGTCAAAAAGTAGATTATAAAATTAATATTAAACCTTAATGTTACCTAAAAAAATATTTTTTTTCAAAATATTCTAATAATTTATTATTATGTGTAGTATATATGTCAATAATCTTAACAAAACATGGAAAAATATTTTAATATATGGAGTTTTGGTTATTATGTGATTACATGCATTATATTTGGAATGTACAGATAATTAAGTTAAGAAAATAGAAACATACCTTGTTGCTCTCGAGAGAGAACATCAGTTGCCGACGAAATTGTTGATGGTATGAGTTCACTATGAACATTTGAATGCCTCCCTATAAGTAATTTAGTTAAATTAACATATGAGAAGTTGAATAATTTTTTAATAAAACATTTAAAATAAATAATATGAGTTAAACTACTTTATTTATAATAGATATAGTAATACTCTATTTACCTCTGCGTTTGATATGGGAGTTTGTAGTTGGAAGTTTGTTAATGTTTTGATGCCATCCTGTCTCGCCTCTTGGAAAAAGAAGAGGATATTGTAAAGGATCGTAACATCCATAAAAATGTTTTATCCTATGGCGATCTCCAGAGTGGGCATGGATAACAATGTCATGTTGGAATGGTAGGTTGGCATTATTTCCTTCGACCCATATAGCGGCAACTTGCTCCGCAGTTGGAGAATTATAAACCCGTTGATCCAGTTTTGTATCTTTTGAGATTTGTATCTTTTGAGATATGGATTTTAACATCATCCATTGAAGGATAGTCCTTCAACCTTCTAAATATTTTTGCATATGGGTTAAGGTCTAAAATCTTGATGAGTTTGGCTACAGTAGCTTCGTTTAAACTGCACTTTTCAAAAATATTCGTCCTGTTTTTTATCTCATTTTCCGTCTCGACGAAATATAATTGAAAATAACCAGGAGTGCCATCCTTGGGTATTAATCCGGGAAGATCATGATAAACCATTCCTTGTGCTCGAAAAGTATATACTCCTCGACGTGAAGACGCAAGTTGTTTATCAAGTTTAACTCCAAATGAGGTGAAGGAAAATATACAATTAAAAGGACGAATATTTGATCGAAAATGAGTAGCTTCTTCTGTTTGAGAAGTAAACAACTGATATAACTCGTCAGGAACTTGAATGGGCGCTAATTTAACTTTTTCGTTATCACAACAAAACGTTGGAGGTTCATACTCAAATCTAACAGCATCACAATACACACAGTTAGGCATATTCTTTACTCTATGAATCTCTGAACATATTGCTGGCAATTTGTTTGAACCTAAAGGAAAAATAAATAAATTACATATATATTGTATTAATTTAAATGAATGAAGTAATATTAATTAATTTTTAATAGATATATTATTAATACCTTGTGATTGACATTGACTTTGATCTTTCATCAGAAGACAAGTTTGGGAAGTTTGTTTCTTCTTACGTTTCTTCACTGTATCAATGTATTCTTGTCTTTGTGTGACATTAAGATTAGCATATTTTCTTTTCATCTTCTCACGGTTCCTTTTTCTGTATACATCTTTCACTGTATATTAAAATATATTGAACTAATTAGTTGATAACATAGTTGGTAAAATTAATAAAATTAAATCAAAAGTAATAATGTAAAAAGGAAAAAAAAATTACCTGATGATGATATGCATGATGTTGATGGTGTTTGTTGCGTTTTCATAGTTCATGAGGTTTTAAATAGTCTGTAAATAAAAAAAATGGAAGAAATATTCATAGGCACACACCAAATAGTTATGAATGTGCAAAGATTAATGTTTGACTACAAAGATGAGTATTTCGCCATAAAATTATATGATTAACTAACAGGGTCATTTTACAATTGCATATTCAAACAATGAAAAGTAAAGGTCATCTTACACTTGCATATAGAAACAATGGAAAGCAATTATATTATAAACAGGAAAATAGTAATATTTGTTTGAAAAAATATTCAAACAATGGAAACAATGGAAAGCAATTATATGATAAACAGAAAAATAATAATATTTGTTTGAAAAACTTAAATTAAATGATTTGAGAGTGAAAGTGCATGTTTCCCTGTCCGCCAATGTGGAAAGATAAATGTTTTACTCCAAAGATGAATATTTGGCCATAAAATTATATGATTAACTAACATGGTAATTTTACAATTTCATATTGAAACAATGGAAAGTAAAGGTTATCTTAGACTTGCGTATAGAAACAATGGAAAGCAATTATATTGTACACAGGAAAAACCATAATATTTGTTGAAAAAATTTTATGTAAACAACATGAAAACTCATAATATTTTATTTAAAAAAAAAATACATGTAAAGAACTATTAATAAATCAATGATTGACTTCAATGAAGAGCATTTTGAAGAAGGCAAAATTAATGTAAGATGAACGAAAAAAAAAAAAAATAATTATAGCCAAAAGTAGAAGAAAAAACTCACCCGTTCCTCTGTCGTTTGGAAAAATGGAGATGATCTGAGAGTGAAAGCGCCTGTTTCCCCACCTGATTCGCTCTCTATTCCTTCTTCCTTAATTCAATCGCGATTTGAAAGAAAATTCAGATCTCACGTGAAATGGAAAAAAAGGAAAAAATAACAGAGCAAGGATTAATGAGACTAATTGAGATGAATTTGTGAATGTATAATATAATAGGTGGATAGATGGATAACCAAAGAGGAAACGTTAGGAATTTAAAAAGACAACTTCAAAAGTATTATTTTGCCATTACAAACAATTACAAATTTTTTTCTTACAGAGGGTATTTTAGTCTACAGGTTTTTTACAGAAATATTCACACTTTTAGGTTAGTAGAGATAGAGATTACTCACCTGAGAAAATCTGATTACATAGTACAAAGAAGATATGTTTTTACCTTAGTCATGTCACCTTTAACTAATTTCACCACCCCCAATTGAAAATATTGCAGAGGAACAATACAAGGAGATATTTTGGTATTACGCTCTGCTAGCATGCGGATACATAGTGTTGTCAAGAAAGCACATCTTGGCCTCGTGACAACATTGGCATTCTCAATAGACTCGAGGTCTATATTATCTCTTACATATCCATTCAGATAGCTATCGTGTGCCTTAACTATGATTAAAATTATTTGCTTCCGAACAGAGCCTTGGTATCTGCATCACTAGATTCGAGTGCAAGGGTGACAATGATCAGGGAGAAGAAAAAAGATGGTATGAATTTTTTAACTTGCATATGAGGTGGTCAAATTATATATTATCTTTATGATTTCACTAATTAATAGTATTTGTTAATAACTAATGAAGGGGTCAACCCTTGGTGAAAAGTGTTTGTTGTTTGCTCATATTTTCATTCATTCCATTTGATTCTGCAGAATCAAGCTTGTGGACTGCCCTTTTGATCATCTTATTCGCGATGGCTGTGTACTATGCCAAAACTGGAAGTTTTCTTCCTCTGCAGAAGTGATTTTGCAATGGAATCATGGAGCCTGTTTCGCAATTTTGAGATTGCTTATTGCCTAAAAGCTGTTTGTCAAAGAAAATCTATTTTCAGTATATTAGCAATATTATGAGACTAGAAAATGTATGAACCCTGATCATTTGGTGACATTCAATAATTGATGTCACATTCCAGTAGCAGTATTAAAAAGTGATCAGTATTTACAAATTTATAGTCATCCACAAGTTGATCTATTGCTCAGGAGTTGATTTCATGTTTTCTTCATCTGTTGATATCAAATCTTTGTATATACCATCAACAAACAATATCTACTCGGAAAACTTGCGGTGATTAGCAGCATCTATTCTAAACTTTGATCAGACACTATTTCGAAGCACTTGGTAACAGTAATTCTTGAATAGTTACAAATTCTGAACTTCCAAGTAAAAAATCGAGCTCAATGTAAATGCACGTCATCGGCGCTTCCTATGGTACAGTGAATACCCAAGAAATGCAGACATTAAAAATGTCCAAAGTACCTACAGCAAAACATGAATTTGATTAAGAAACTGCTTTTCCAGAAAATCAATGGTCTGCTTTCAATTTAACCCAAAAATTAAAAAATAAAAAATAAATAAACGGATGAAGAGAACTTCAAGTGAAAGAGTCCAGAGAGAATACGGTGTTAACTGCGTGCCATCTCTCGAGACGTTTAATCCTCGATTGCATTTCTTCAATAACACCTTCAAGCGGGCAAGCTTCTCTAGTTGGTGATGATTCTGAAGCCGAGCGGCTGCTACCCTGTACACAAACATAATATATCAGGACAAAAGAGAAAATACAAGATTAACTTCGAAAATGGAAAAGGAAAAAGAAAAGAAAAAGAAAGATAACAAAAATGTGTTGGTCTTCAGTTTTAGCTTTTTCTATATATTTTTTTGCTCGTTCAATTCCTTTCCTGATCTCTGTTGCAATAATCCAACTCTCAGATTTGAGATCAGAAGTACTTAACACAAGTGGAACAAATTAATCGAAACATAACTAGATATGAATCAGAACTTCAGTTTTTTTATGCAGATAACAAGCAGCCAACTACGCAAGAATGGATAAATTAAAATAATATACCTGAGATTGTATGTATTCCATTAGTTCTTGCAACCTTGCAGCTTGTCGAGTATGAATTCCACTTGAATTCCTCTCCACAGCAGGTAATATTTCCTGAATTATCTGAAGATAACTCTGAGAAAGAGATAAAGAGAGAGAGGGAGAGAGTTAACAAGCAGCAATTGGAAAACCATCAACAGGAAAATATATGTAGAACACAATCATGAGGAACCTTTGTGGTATATGAACCATCAAGCTTAAGAATCGAGCCAGCAGCTACCACTGTTTCTTTGTTTGCCCCCTTAATTTGAAGGTAAGAATTCGGGACATCTTGTAAATGATCAATCTCGACGAGAATCTACAAAAACAGATGAAATTTGTAAATGTGACGCCTTTTTAATATAAATGCCAAGCATCACAAAGAGAAAACCGTCTTCAAATAGTTGAGTAAAAACCAGCATGCATCCTGGGCAGAGTATGCAAAAAAAAAAAAGAAAAGAAAATAAAAATACCTTTCCATTTTGGTAAATATAAGCAGATGCTTCAATATACGCCACCGCTTGATACCTAAAATTATCAAAGATACGACACATAAAACCTATTAAAGGTGGAAAAGCAACTTCAAGATCTTTACAGCACGTAAAATCCAGGAACTCATTCCGGTTTAAAATTTCTTGAAGAAAACAAAAATACAAATCAGGTAGTCAAGACCTTTTCATGTGAAATAAGGAAAAACTTTCATGTAAGATTTCTATACACGAAAGTAACAACTAAAGAATCAGCACCCTGAACAATAAAAGGTAATTATAACTCCATGGAGAGATCGTATGGAAAATTTCTAAAGATGGCATATAACGAGCCTAAAGAAAATGTGCACAAAGATACAGAAGAAAGTGAAAAAAGTATTTGAAGCACCATCATGTTTTTCACAATATTTGAACATACCCAAGATTAAGAAGGCCGGCTACTGTACTGATGCTGATATCAAAGTCCACTTTAGGCTGGATAATGAAGTTTCCTTCTGTAATAGGCTTCACGAGGGTCGAGGTGTGTGGGTTTTTCAAATTCATATCAATAACTTTCTCGAAGAAAATGCAAAATAAAAGAAAATAAAAAGAAATAATTTGGGTCCAGTCCATAAATCTACCTCTCTGATCAGTAGGGCAAATCTACCCTCACATATTCTCACTCTTATACAATCACCCTCAGTCAGCTGTCCATTAGCAGGTATTCCAGAAAGTCTTAGATATATGTCGATGAAACTCTGAACTGAACTACATATCTTGGCTGGATCAAGAATTTTTAGGATATCTTGATAGGCAACCTGCCAATGGAATTATATAGCCCATCAAATTGAAAAATCCATCATGTAAAAAATTAATGCAGAGGAGAAGAAAGAACCAAACTCACTTGCTTATTACTTTTCAACACAAACAAAGAGCTCTCTGGTGAAAGAACAGGATCAAAGTCATTCCTGATCTTCAGCTGAATCAGTGTGAAGGCTCTTCAGATCGTAATCAAAATAATGCAGAACAACTCATTTACATTTTAAAAAAAAAGAAAAAAGAAAAAAAGAAAAAAAAAACCTATGATGTAGCAAAATTTGGAGTTATATGGTCAAATTCAATGAAAAACTAACATGGGCCTCAACAAGATGTGGTTCGATGTGTTGCTGGAACATTGGAAACACAGTCATCATAATTTCATTTTGGGACATGATGCATCCGACTCTACTTTTGTCTCTTTGAACCCGAGAAAGAAGATGTGAATGGACCCCTCCAACCTGCGACGAGAAATTTGTTGCTTAACCAAGGTGGCAAATTTGAGCCAAAAGGAAGTGTATAGTATTGAAGTAATTTATTTGATGGGTTCAAATGGCTTCATCATACTTACAACAGCAATCCACAAGTCCAGATGTTTTCTGATGTCAGGATGCAAAGCGTAAATGCCTTCAAAAATTACCTGGTCAAAAGTGCAGTTTCCTTAGAAAAATTAAAAAATAAAAATAAAAATCAGATAAGGATTACTTGAACAGAAATTAAGAAACAATGTTTCTTCAAGGAAACATTTCAGTAGAAGGCAGCATTCTTCTTCTTTTTTCCCCTTCTCTTTGTCTTAGCTTAATTTTTCAAATACTCCATTCAGGTCTTGAATTTTGAGTCTTTCTCATCACCGCCCAAATATTGCTTCTATCTCAAGCCAGGGCCTTATTTTTTCTTTTGTTTTTCATTAGGGGAAATTATATGCGGCTCCATTTGATATTTTGTTTGTTTGTTTTTTTTTTTTCTTAAAAGAACATAATTTGTTTCCCTGATTGAGGATTAAAAATAAAATTTGAATCTTGATTAAAGAGAATAATACAACTTAAGCCACATCGAGACAAATGAACATGATTTAGGTTTCTATATGCATCTTCCGAATTTTTCATGTCTGCCATATGAATCATTAACTCTCCTCCAGCATTATAGATTTTTTTCTATGAGCATATTTTCTTCATTAGTAAGCATGTGAACAAACAAATTTATCTGATAAGGTGGTGAGCATACCACTCCGCAATCTTCAGATACTTCCAACTCTTTGAAACCACTCCTTGCACCAGTCTCAAGATCGAATACGGGCACTTTTGTTCTTCGACAATTTTTTATGTCATCAATGTTCTACAATATTCGGAATCAGAATGACAACATAGTTAAAGGATGAAAAAGATACTAGTATCAGGAGCCAAGGAGGTAAGATCGAACTCATCAGTCCATGCTAAGATAAATCGGTATGCTTTCAAGACTTCTGATATTGAAACAACTTCAATGCCATGAATGGAAGTTAAGAGACAAATATAATGGCCAAGAAGTACTGCAAGCTACTTATAAGATATGATATCAGCAATACAAGCTTATCTACTGCCCCTCAACAAACTTCCACTGCTGTTTATATTATCTCTCCCCATGAGTAATAAGAAGATTATATATGCCACAGAAACTTCCAAAAATGCAAAAATAAAAATAAAAGAACAAACTTCCATCTCTCCTCGCCTGATGCAATTTTCAACGTGGTTTAGAATATATTACCATGAAAACAACCATATACGGAATTGCAAACTCCTTTAACTAGAAACTAACAATTGTCCTAAATTCAGAAAGGATATATCCTGATGAACCTATCATGGTTGGTGGCGTTGGACAATCACTACAAAATCATTTGATGAAGTATGTAAACGTAGATAACATAAAATCATGGACAAGAAAATGAAAATAAAATTGAAAATAGAAAATGCATACTTTAGATAGTAAAGCCAGATCAAGAGAGCTGAAATCATCGTGCTTAAAATCCTTCATTTGTTCAGATCGGTAGTAACTTTCAAGGGATATGACTTCACAACCAACTATGTTTGCCATCTTACGAGCCAAACTTGTTTTTCCTGATCCACTCGGACCGCCTAAATAAAGATCATGAGAACAATTGAAAATAACTGGAGTCAATTTCAAAAGTCAAAACTGCAAGGATTTTGCTAATAACATATCAGAGGGCTTCAAATAAGAAACATAATAGTTACAAAAACTAAACATTCACACAAAGCTAATGAATACACTCTGTGTAAACCCAAAGAGACAAAAAAAAAAGCTGTGTGGTTACTGGTACTACTCATTATCAACAACCATAAAACATGCATGTTCAAGAAAACGATGACCAACAGCAAAGTATTGCATCCTAAAGCACAAAATAGCGGCAACAGCCAGACCAGCTCTGCCACAAAGATTAATTCGCCCAATAATCAGAGGCCACAATGCCATATTGCTCTATAATCCACATATGAGATTGCTGCATTTACTGAAAGAAAATCAGAAGCCCATATTCATTTAAGCAAAATATCAAAAAAATCAAGCTTCAAGGTTTTCCTTAAAAGTAAAAAGAGGAAACTATAGTGTAGGAAGCATGCCAAAACGGGCGGCGATAAATGAAATTACAACATGATAAAACCAATTAAAAATATGAATTATTATAGCTCAATTATGCTATGCCAATGTAATCAGGTACGAGCTAAAGTTCCTCCACATATTATCTGGCTCCTAAAAATAGATTAGACACATCTGACTCTAATAGTTTAAGTAATAAGATAAGGTTAGCCTAGTGTGTAAGCACAACAATGAATCACGTTTTCACTACTCTGCTTCAAGATAAATTGTTTGTCTAAATGAGAATTTTGAAAAAAATCAAATAAAAAAAAATATCTTCACTAACAGCCTATAACTCAGAAGTTCTGTCTCATCTGAGTATGTAATTGTTCCTTAGAGGTGGCTATACACGTTTTTCTTCAACACGCTTCAGTAAAACTGAATTGCTGCAAGAAGAGATCACTATTGAGAGAGAAAGGGAGAGGGAGTTCATCTCACCAATTCCAACTATGACAGGGAGTCCCTTATTTTCCAACAACGCCTGCAGCAATAGTCATAAACATACAAGATTGGTCCATAAAGATTTCGGCTTACGACTCAAACTCCAACATTAATCACTTTTCAAACAATATTTACTTGTATTGCTTGCACGGCCAGAAGCAATCCTCTGTCCAAGTCATACGAGTCTGGCATGGGGGCAAGCTGCAGGGCATCCCTGGAAGACGAGGGACCTGTGGTGGTTTCATGAGAAGAATTGGGTGCCATTCGGAACGTGATTTTTGCTCAGTACCAGCGGAAGAGACGTACCAGAGTCTGATGCATCGTATAAAAGAGGATCTGTCGGGATAAATTGCCATGTCATGGAGACAGGTTCCATTTTGGACTTGGTTGGTGAACGGGTCCATGGCTGAGATAGGTCCTCTATCCGGTTGACCAGGTTCGAGGCTATGCGGAGGGGCTTTGGGGCTGCAATCACCCTTTCCTGACAGCTGGCAGCAGATGTACTAGATAAAGGTGGAGGAGTGTTAAGCCTTGGGACCCCTGTAAGACACAGAATAAGTGACATAAACTTGATTAGAAGACATTAAAAGCTGATTTAGAACTCAGGGCTTAAGTTTTCAATATTCCACTCTGAGGCTCAAGTTCTATTTATTGCTTTTATTCAAGTCAGGAATTCGGTTTTGTTTTCAACACTCAGTTCAACGCAAAAATACGAATAAAAACTCACATGGAGCCCAAATTGAGAAACAGAAGCCAAAAGTTAGAACCCCAATTAACATGCATATTTAAAACTGTACCCTGATTTAAAGAAGAAAAAAAAATAATCCCAGCCCCTAAATGAGAATTTTGAAAAGTTGAGCCCCAAATTGAGAGAAGAAACGAATTTTCTATACTTAAATCATCACATTAACTACATTTAATTTCAAAACATCAGCCTGAAGGAGTTTCAAATAGTGACCACATAACATTGATGAGTTACGCATACACTGAGGGAAAAAAACTACATTACATATCTGAATGTCAATGAGTGTACATTAATTCTAACCTTGTCTCTCAAGTACCATTTCCAGATATGATTTAGTGATCCATGGTCCAGTTATACCCATCCTTGATGATTCAGTCCCAACTATCTACAAAAAATATAAACTACGTCAAACATAAATTCAACTCCACAATTGTCTAGGTTGTTGAGAGACAGCTAGTCAGCTACTATGTATGCCAAGTAGAGCTAGAAAAAGCACGATGGTGAACATAGTAGCTAAAGTTAAACAATAAAACACAGGAATTAGAAATAACTCATATAATAGTGACAGATGAGCTCATGTTGACCACAAATATTTAGGGTCAGGGAACAAAAATATAGACAATATGACATGACTGACCACTAGGAACAATGATATTACTAGGTTGGCAACAAAAACTAAAATTGAGGTACATAGAATAGAAGGAATGTATAAAATTATGAGAGTCTTAAAAGACAGCAACAAGTTAGAGCATGTTTGTTTATAGAATATTTTGGTTTGGTTTGGTTAATTTTGAAAAAGTGGTATGGTTAGTGGTTAGTGGGTATATTAAAATAATATTTAAAATAAAATAATTAAAATTGACGTGATGTAAAAGTAGGAGAGAGATGATTTGAAGTGATGGTTAGTTAAAATAATGTGAGTGGATGAATAGTGAATTAAGGTTGATGTGGTGTGTATGAATGATTGATTGATATTATTTAATTATTTTCATTATATTGATGATAGTGAGGTTGAGTTAAAGTTGAGTTAAAAAAGGTGATTGAGTTTTAATGTTGGAAAATTTTTGAAAAAATACTATAAACAAACATGCTCTTAGTTCCACAAAGATAGGTTTTACCCCATCAGTACAATAAGAGCTAATATAATAATTATAGGAACCATTCTAATGATGGCACAACTTAAGAGGTAAGAGAGCCATGTTTAACAGTAGGAGTTGCACACTTACAAGAAGAGCTTATGAGCATAATTCGAACGTATGTGTCCTGATACCAAATGCAATCATTTTTCAGACAGTAATAGTAGGTCCACTATGTATGTGAAAACAAAGACAGAGCAGCATTAAAGTATCCAGATAATACCATTATGAATATTTATCTATTAGCATGTAGCAGCAATTTTGACAAAATCTTCCATAAAGTAAAGAAACGCTGAAAACATGATACAGACAAATCGAAGGTTCGTTTTGTCATAAATATTGAGAAAAATAGAGTTTTGGGTGCAATTGGATATACATTATTTTGAAAAAAAAAATGTTTGAATGGAAAAACTGATTTAAATATTGAAATTCTTTTTGTTGCGAAAGTGAAATATTTTTTAGATTGTGAATGGATGAGATAAAAGATAACGATTAAGGTTGATGTGCGAGAAAAATAATAAAATAATGAATGTAAATGATTGATAGTTAAGAATATGAGTGGATGAATAGTGAATTCGGTTGGAAATGTGTAGTATTGGTTATTTTTATTAATTCATTGTATTAATAAGATTGAGGAAAGAAAAGTGGGAGTAAATGAATAGAATTATTAAAAAAAAACTGTATCCAGTGACAGATCAAGTGAAAACAAAAATCCGGCGAGACGAAACTGGAAAAAACTTGTATCCAAATTAACAGGAAAAAAAATGAGTTGGTAAACACTTATAAAAAACGCAAAATTCATCTCTGTTAAAAGTTCTGGAAATGAATATTGCTGAGAGAAAGAAATAAGAGTCCATACTTTTCTATTTGTACCCCTGAGTACCAAATAGGTCTCTCCCAGAGTATCAATTGTTTCCAAAGACACTGAAAGATTGCCAGCAATAACTGAGGTGGATGCTCGTTTATAACTTACTACCACAGTATAACCTAAATCCAGTAAACCACCCAGGGTCAACCGCCCAACCTGATACAAAGAAAAATAAAAGGAAAATAAGGAAAAACAGATATTTGTCCATAGGGTGGCACAAAGTTCCAGTAACAGAGGCTTTACAGAACATTCAGAGAGNAAAAAAAAAAAAAAAAAAAGGGAAGAAGAAGAAGAAGAAGAAAGAAAAAATCTAAATAAATTAGTGATTTTAGGAACACAAAACTCTTTTTACTTATGGAGAGTAATTTGGAAATGTCTTATAGTTATACCTCAAATTCGGCTCTTGGTCGGATGATGAAATTTTTATCCACGATCCTCTGATCACCCAGGGAGAGATAATATTTGATACCTGATTGCCGCACCTTGATCCAATCATTTATTCGTGCTTCTTCACTAGCAGAAGGCGGTCTCAAGTACATCTCGATAAAACTTGAAGCAAAAATCCACAAGCTCAGATTCTACTAGACATAAAGAGAAAGTGCCAAATTGAAAATGGCAATAGACCGTTTTGATGGACTGCTCAAGCAATGAGGTATGACCGACTGGACAACTTACTTGTCGACTTGGGCATCCTGTCCGTGAAAAATGTATTCAGCATGCTCACTTAATGACTGTCACACAGTCATTTCCAAATTAGGAAGGTTCCGAGAAATAAATCAAAGTATCAAACAACTTTAGATAACTTACCTCACTTCTGCATTTTAGCTTGTAAATTGGCTCTCTAAATGACGAAACAAAACTGTTGTTTATTCTGATCTATAGAAAAAAAAAAAAGGGCAATCAACAATAAAAGAAATGTCGTTACTGAAAGTCAGGACATGTAAGAGCTGAATGCCAACCTGTGCATGATGAAGGTCTGGCTCAATATGCTTTCTGAAGAGTGGGAAAATGCTGTCAATGAGGTAGTCCAACGAACATGACTCCCCAATATCATATTGCACTTTGGAAAGCAAGCTAAAATGAACGCCCCCAACCTTGGTTCCCCATTAACATATGAATTCGATCAAACCACTTAAAGAATTCATTATGAACAAAGACCAACTAACCAGAATGTGAATGAAAAGTTTACCACTGCGACTCGTATATCCAGCAGAGATCGTAGTTTTGCGTGAAGGGCATAAGTGCCATCGACTATAACCTATGATGTAACGAGGATAATCAAATCAGAAGATTAATAACAAGTTGAGTGTAACACTAACAACAAACAGACTTACCACTCCGCCTGAAATGCTCTTTATAAGATTAGAACCAACACGTTTTCTCCCTTGAAAATTGAATAGCGGGCTCAATGTGTCACGGCCATTTATCAAGTCCTGCAAACATCTCAGTTAATGAATGCATATTCGTTCCTCGAATCATGATTTTATCAGTATACTCATAAAATAGTCGACTTATCATACTCGAGATCTGTAAATGTCTAAAATCTTATTTTATGCTATCCTACACCATATACATTAAAAAAAATCTTCCAGCAATCTATCATATCATCCTTCATTATTATCAGTCAATACTATAAATGAAAAGAACTCAGGCATAAGATCTCACCAGAACATCTGAAAATATTCTACTACAACTTTGCATACATTGATAAAAAATGATGTCAAAAAGTACAGAGACATCAAGTGGTATAGTAAAACCAATCTAAAATGAAATCACATTTGTTCTGTTTGCGATACCGAAAGATTTAAATCCAGTTCATACACCAAAAATAAAGGGAAAAAATGAGTGAGTTATATGACAAGGTATCTCATAAGAAGAAAAGCACAGAAAACACCACACCTCGAGATTTTTCACAAGGAAGTCAAAATCAATTGAATCTAAATCCTGTCCATCATCGATTCCAGTGCGATAGTTCTCCATTGAGATAACAGTGCAACCAATCACAGACGCCACTTTTTCAGCTAAGCTTCAAGAAAAATAACATTCACATTTGAGTATAGAAACTCTCCAAAACAGATAATGCTAAAAATAGCTTAGCCTTGAACAATCCATATTGACATACAAGAAGCTGAAACTATGTGAACTGGACAATCACCTTGATTTTCCTGATCCAATTGGACCTCCGATTCCTATGATGACAACCCCATCTTTCTTTGACCTTAGTTCTTGAATAGATTTCACCAGCAAGTAATATCCATGATCAAAAGACTGCATGATGCGGAAAATCAATTATCCTTGTATAATCATAAAGGGTACTAAACGCCATTTTCAGAGCTAATCCCCAAAGCAGAAATCCCATGCCCCGATCTTAAAATAAAGAATAATCACACACACACACACAAACACACACACACACACACACACACAGACAGACAGATTCTGCCTTCCTCTGAAGGTAATATTGGTACAACACCTCACCTAAAGATGCATCTCAGATACCCGTCCCAAACTTGAAATGTAAACCCAGCGAAGTGATTGGACTATTAAAGATTCAACACAGAATCAACACAGAAGCCACAAATAAACAGACTACACCAAAGAAAAAACCATCGAATCATTCTTTTGCCCCAAGAAAACTCCAACTTCAATCATTCACAACAATAAGCTCGTCCACGATCAAACCACGTGAAAACAAAATGGAACACACACTCATGCATCTTCAAACTCCTCACACATCCCCAAGGTCAAGAAAACAAAAAACTCCAAGAATCAGCCCATTTGCCAATTTGAAACTGAAAAACAAAATACTTAAACTTTTAGGGGAAAATAATTTACCACATGTAAGGGAAGAGACTGGAGAATGGATGATGAAGAAGAGGAAGACGTTGATGGCTGCTGTTGATACAAATCACGCCCACCCTCTTGGAGTACACGCTGCACCACCTGATCATCCATCGATGTTTTTGCCGACTCCAAATTCACCGAAAAATTGCAGCTGGGTTTCTTCCCTGCGAAGGGAAAAATCTTTTCTGTTGATATCGACGGAAACTCGACCTTGATAGAATGTTTTGAACTTGAGAGCTCAAAAATTGAATCTCGGCCTTCGCTTTCACTGAGTCTGTCTACAAAGAGTGCGATTACGCTATTTGCTTTCAAGTTTTTTTTTTTTTGTTGTTGTTGTTGTTGTTGTTGTTGAAGGATATTTGCTTTCAAGTTTATATGAACTGTATTGATTGTTTCTCGAGTTTTTATTCTTTTCTTCCCCCTTTCTACTGCAATTTTTCCTTTAATATTGCTGGATTTTAATCATGTGAGATTTATCAGATAATATTTCACTACTATTCAATTCAATTTTACAACATGTGTGTATTTAGTACTTAAAATTAAGTTACATAATTAGCATATTACATTTTTCAAGTTTTTTATATTACTAAAAATAAATGATATAAATATAAATTATTTAATTTACATAATAATCTTTAGATTGTTTGCATAATATCATTTTTGCAAGTTTGACTAATTATGATCAATTATTTAGATAAGACAATATTGGATTTATTATTAATTGTGTAAGGAATTCAAAGGAGTTTGGTTGTGAAAAAAAATTATAATAATAATTAACTAATTTTAATAAAAACTTGTTTAGTGAAAAAAAAGTATATAATTTGAAATAAAAAATTTGAATAAAATAAAATATCATTTAATGTGATTGTATGATTAGCTAATAGTAATTATTATGTAATAAAGTAAATAAACAAATAACTTCATTATTGCAAAATATAATGGAAAATAATTGAAAAATGAAAACAATTACCATTAGTTTTTGACAAACGGCATTTGTATCATTTGGAACTATATATAAAGATATACTTTGGCAAATGTCATTTGTATTATNTACATAGGTGTTCGAATTTATCAAAAATTGCATATTATTAGTTATTAGTTAACAAATTTTAAAAAAAATTAAAGGATCTTATTTATTGAACAAAATTAAAGTAGAAAAAAAAAGTAGACTTTTTTAGGGATTTTCACTCATTATTTATTTTAAATCTAATTTCAAATTTCAATTAAGAAAAATTGAAAAGAATCATTACTTACTCCCGGAAAGGAAACCGATTTTCCTACCAATAAACCGATTTTTTTATCAAACAAATTGATCCGATTTTTTTTTAACCAAATAAAAAAATCATCAATTTTTCCTAAAAATGCAACCGAATTTCTTAATATTGCACCGATTTTTGTACCAAACAAAGTGAATTGGAAATAATTCTAATAGAAATTTTAAATAAATTGTTAATGTTTATGCAGTTGTCTCTTTCCTAAAGAAAATGATATACACTTAACCAAAAAAAAAAAGATATGAACTTACCAAAATCTCGGTAAAACATGGTTAAGAGAAAATATAAGAATCCAAAAATTTCGATGCATTTAAATTTTGAAAAGTTGCACACAATTGTTCCTAAATAATTGGATAAGGTAACTTTAAATATCATTGATGAACCGCTTTTGTTACCAAAAAATGTAGACATAATTTTGAATGTACATCCAGTTTAAATATCAGTTTTATTTTAAAATAAAAATTGCACGTGGTTTTATCTAATTTACACAATTTTTTTAAAGAAAAAATTATTCAATAAGATTGAAAGAATTGGCTAAGAATTATACAACTATTTGCTTCCTAAATTTGTATCCAATTCGCACAGTTTTAAAATTAACTTGTATTTAGAATTGTTTTCATAAATAATTGACACATTTTTTGCATAAGAATCTTCAAATTTGTTACCAAAAAAGATAAGATTTAGATTTATTTTAAAAATAAAATATGATACGAAAAAAATGCGATTCAAATTTTGCCATAAGAATCTCTAAATTTGTTACAAAAAAAAATAGAATTTAGCTTTTGTTACTAAAGATTCAAATGTATTTTTTTGAACTTTTCTTTAATAGTAAGTCAAACATTATATTTATTTGCTCAAACATTCTATTAATTTATTTTTCCAACAACCTCTTTATATGTATATAGATATAGATATAGATATAGATATAGATATAGATATAGATATGCTCATTCACACTGAATTTGACAACTTATTTTGTAAGGAAATTCGGGATAAATGTTGCTTGATTTTTCTCAACAAGAATATATTGGATGCTATTATAGCAAAACTAGTACGTAGCGAATAAATAAATTAAGTCGGCCAGCTAATATCGATTAATAGAAATATAATATATAATATTAATATCTTGCTTTGAATTTTATCATATGATAGTTTAAATTTTAATTTATATGCATATTTTATGATTCTACAAATTTCAGGATTATCTATTTATTTAATAGTACTCTTAATTAATCTTTTTTATCCCTTTTTATTGTTAATAATTTATTACCAAAATATTATTTTCATTCTTAATGTTGAAGTTGGAATTTTTTTTGTAACGTTTTTGAAAATGAAATTTAGTTTGTAGATAAAACCATGTCTCTAAAATGACACCAGTTTAAAATAGAATATGTTGTGTATGTTTTTGTTATTATTTTTGTATGTTTTTATAGTCTTTTTTTGAGTTCATTTGAGCTCGTCTTATAAATTTTACGGTTCATTAGTTTGATTTTGCTCGTTTGCGTGTTTTCGTGTTATTCACATATTTTTTATATTTTTTGTCTACTTTTATATTTTTTTGTAGGAAAATATAGCTTGGATATTTATGTTGGTAACCATTGTCAGAACACGATCAAAATCCACTTGACCAAACCGCACGAGATATGACCACCTGCCGGTCGAAAATTTTATTCACCACGAACCATGAGACCTTCCACGGTCGCGGATTGCTTCTGCCGTTGAAGGTCCGCGGCCGTAGAGGATCTCGCGACCGCGGAAGTCTTGGTCATCCCGACCCGCGAAGCCTTCCACGGCCGCGGAGTGTTTCTGTCCTGGAAGGATCGTTGCTGCGAAGGGCGCAGATTATGCAAATTAATGGCAGGCCTGTCTAGGACGCACCAGTACAGGTTTTCAAATAACAACTCATATAAGATCATGAGGGTCATCTTGGAACACTTAAAGAACGACTTGGGGACCGATTCCAAGGCTCAGGACCACCAAAATTCACTTGTAAATACTTTTTCTTAGGAATTTCTTCGCTTTTCGATTTCTCTCGCGTTTGAATTCTTGAAATATATCGTGTTGGGATTGAACTCTCGTAATTCTTCAATCAAATGTAAGTTTCTATTGTCCGATTATTAATGTCAATGAATGTGGAGTTTCTTACATTTGACTAACTTGAATTTGAATCCAAACATGAAGTAATTCATCCACCTAAGGGTAGGGATTTCATTATTGTCTCGAATTTCTGATTCTTGTTAATCGATGTGGAGTTTCTTACATTTGATTAACTTGAATTTGAATCCAAACATGAAGTAATTCATCCACCTAGGGCTAGGGATTTCATTCTTATCTCGAATTTAGTTGAATGTGTGATTGTTCATATTGTGCGAGTAGTGTGATTCCTAGGGTTAGTCGATTGATCACTTTCTAATCTACTTAAACAATTTGTAGAACTGAAAGGGGATCGATGAGTTGTTCGACCTAGACTCGCATAAGGTAGGCTTGTTCGTAATTATATGGCCTACGTTTTATTTGCTTGCCCAGTTTGTCGTCTATGTTTGCTCTCTTGTTACGGAGAGTTATTAAGCGTAAACATCTAGACTTGTCGAATCACTTAACCGAACAAGAAGTCGTTTAACATAGATTTGGGACTTGATGAGATTTTATAACGCCCTAGACCTTCTTCTCTTTCTCTAATCTTTATTTTTTTTTTTTCCTAGTTGAGATATTTTAGATAATTTACCAAACAAGTCATGATTAGAATGTTTAGGACCCTATTTTCTTTTCGTGTGTGATCGACACCAACTCTAGATTCCAAATCGCTTAAGATAGTCAAATAAAATAAAATTAAAAAAAATTAAGTGTGATTTAATTGAGGGATTTAATTGATTGAAAAAAAAATGGCTGGGAAACAAGACTTGAGAGATTTTTTTTATTGGCTGGACTCTTTAATATACCTACAAGAGTGATTTAATTAAATTACTTGCACATGAAATATTTTCAACAAATTAAATTTGGGCCCAAATCCAATCAGTTATTTTCATGCCAAAATTCAAGACACAACATTACAGTCCTATTTATTAACATCTCCAAGTATGCTTCAAATTGTTGAAAATAAATCATAAAATAATCAAAGCAAAAAAATCCATCCAAATAATAATTAAGTAGAAAAATATAAACGTGTCAATAAATTAAGCGTATAAAAATACACTATTAATATATAAAACATGCACATTTTTCGTCCTGTCATTTGTGATTATTGTGTGTCTGTTATTTTCTTTGTGTCTTTTATTTTTCTCATTTTTTTTTTTTTTATTTTTCCGTGGCTTTGTATGGTTGTTTTGTTTTTGTGCTCCGGGCATTCATTCGAGGAGCTTAATGAACCCAAGTTACTCATTTCCCTCCTCGTACGACTATTTTTCAAATAATGGGTCGATCTATGGCTTGAGGTATTATGACCTGACAATTTTTTATCCAATAACAGCAATAGGATGGCCAGACAAGCACACTATGGCTGGTAGATGCTTAATTGATTCCGAGCGGCATTCTTATGAGTCCTGCGAGGATTCCTCGAATTATAGTGCAAACCTTGACCGGATTTTGATTATTTTGGCATCCCCCGCATCCCGAGAAGAGAATATTGAGGTCGTACATGCTGGATTGAGTGCCCAACTAGAGAACCTAGTTGAGTGCATTCGAGCTAGTATCAAAATTATAATTCCTCTCATGAACTCGTTGTACAAAGTGTCTCTTTGTATGTGGCTAAAGAAGCTTTGGAGTGTAGCAAAAAACTTGTGCTTGTTCTTGCTCGTGTAATAGCCCAAGCAACTCGAGATGAGAAGATTGAAGCTAGATGTGCTCGGTTGAGGGTGCTATTAGAGGTCCTAATAGAGCGCATTCAATCTGCTGGGACACAAATCGATGAGCCTATCATCGACGATCTTTTTCCCCTGCTTGGTGCCCAAACATGTCAGTCAATGCATATGGGCAAGCTTGATGAAGAGAGAGATGCAGTTTCACATGTCAGGAGTGATACCCCAGTGGAGGAGATTCTTGAGCCCGATCGAAAAGTCCTTGAATTTAGATTCTCTCCAGTTTCTCCTTCCACTATCGAGTTGGAGGGTTTGTCATTTGAGTCGTTATCCCTTGCCATGGAGAAAACTAGATTTAGCTCGACTTGCTCCATAGACGCTTTCGTATTTAGGGAGGTAAACTTATGGAGCTTTGAAGCAAAAGGTTGTAGGTCACTTCTTGGTGATCATCAATGCCCGTGCTCACTTTTACAAGTACATAGTTATCCGAGCCCACCATGCCCGCCTTTATGCCGCACTCCCTATGCTTACACTTTTAGAGAATACGAAGGCGTGAAATGATCGTCATTTCTTTTTTAATCCCGACTGATTTTGATATCGGTTTTGTAAAGCTAATGACATGAAACAAGCGTTTTTTAGAAAGCAATCCAAGTTCTCTTTACTATTTTCTTAGTCTCGTTTCTTTCATATTTGTGCAATTTTTACTTTTGAATAAATTGTGGTTTTGTTATTTTGTTGGTTGTGTTGATGGGTACGAGTTTGCGGTTCAGAAGGGACATTTTTTTTTTTTTTGACATGACATATATTTTGAAGTTTTGGGTTGTGCGTTGGGGAGTGGCTTGAACATGGTTGATCATTCTCAACGCCATATTCTATCACGATTAATTTTGACTTTTGTATTTTCCTACTCTTTTTGCTGTTTCATGTGATTTTCTTATTTTTCGTTCTTTTATGTGTTCTTGTTTGATTTGCTAGTACTGGTCCATTACAAAAATTGTAAGGTTCATTTATTCATTCCATATTTATTTGTTGAAGAATGAGGACATTGTCGATATTGTGATCTTGGCGATTGACAAGACGTCTTTATTCATTTTGATTGTCATCTAGTGTTTGATTTGATGAATTGAATCCCAATGCCCAAAGTCGTTTGATGACTTGTTGGTGTGAGACACATGGCACGAGTCAGTTGTTTGGTTTTGTGTCTTGGTATAGCCCGATTGGCTAATGCTCTAAGCTTTATTTTTTTTTTTTTTAGTTTCTCTC
>BKCP01005594.1:87788-99922 GCA_008636005.1 Striga asiatica | reverse complement strand
AATATTATATTATTGTTTATATGTTGATTCTGCAGCCTACTACATTTGAACCACTAGCCCTTTTTCAAACTTTGAATCTATAACCAAACAATAACTCGAAGAATTTAGACGAGGGACTAATACGAGAATGAGATTTTATTGGAAAAAAGATCATAATGGTTGTTTTCAAATTCTAATATTCAAATAAGTGATTATAGAGATTTTGGTGAATACAACATGAGATATTTTTACTATTATGTGGTTATAAGGCCCCGATTGTCTTAGAAAAAGAGTTCTTTAAAGAACTGGAATGGTAAACATTATTTATCTTCTCATACTCTCTTCTTGTTGACCAAACAATTGGAGTAAATATTTTATTTAGCTTTTACAACGGTTTTCAATTCCTCTTGATATGATGGTAATGAAGATTTATTTGTATGATTATATTTTAGCTTTCTCCGTGATGTAATTTATGTGAGGCTGTCTATAATTAGATAATAACCAAAATAATTATAGAGTATACTGTTTATTTTAAGCTAGGAGACTCGTGCCGAACTCTTCTGATGAAGATCGTGTATCTGGACTCGATTTTGTGTAGGAACTCATACTAATGGCCTTGGTTCGAACACGATAAGATGTATAAACCCGCACTGATAGCTTGATTTACACATTAATAAGTGAAAAATCGGCCTCGGTTTTTCACAAAAAGAGTACTCGAAAACGAGCCTTTTTCTTAAACTTTATTTCATTAAACTTCATTTTCCAAACATGCATACAAAGTCCTATTTATAATACACACACAACATTCAAATTTAAATATTCAAACCTACAACTAACTAACATATTTAAATTTAAAAAGAAACTAACATAATAATCATATCTAAATCATAACTAAAATTAACTACTCCTGCCATCATCCACGTGATCCGATTTTCACTCGATAGTCCGATTCGCATCATCTTCCCCCAACACTATCTGGCGAATGCGGCACCCCGCCAGAAGGAGCCGAAGGATTTTTTATTCTAATTTGGGGTATTTCGTATTAGAGAAAATTTGTATGAGGACTAGAGCATCTCCAAGGTCAACTTTTGACATTATAAAAAGTCATTCATATCATCAACTTTTGAAAGTGTCTCTATTTTTTTCTCCAATGCATCTTGTCATGAACTCTTTCATGATGAGGTGAATGTCATTTAATGTTGACAATGTTGAGCTCACTTTCTAATATCTAACACCATGTTAAACATGATGACTCATCAATTTACTTTATATTTGTTTTAATTTTTTATTTTTTTTTGTATCAATGAATTATTTAATTGGTGCACCTATACAAATAACTTCTTATCAAATTGATGCATTGGAGATACTAGTTTCATTTGAAATTTCTAGTTTTTTTAACATTATTCCAATATGAATTAACATTACAATCACTAATTGACATGTGTTAAAAATAATAGTCTTTCACACTTAATTGGAGACGCTCTTAAATTGTCTTTGCAACTAAATTATCCAAACTGTCCCTTAATTGTCAACCCTAAATAGACGTTAGACATCTGCAGCACTCCCCCTCCCTCTCTCGCTGGACAATCACACTCCGCCTCCACCCTACTCCCAATTGCCGGCAGCCTCACCCCAGTCGATTGACGGGTTCGTAGAATCGCACTCCGGCCTCCGCCCTACTCCCAGTTGACGGCAGCCTTCCCCAATCGATTGACGGGTTCGTTGTAGTGGGCTTTCAGACGAATATCGACGGCGCCCCCCAGCTCTTTCTGATGACGGTCGACGGCGAGCTTCTTGATTAGGTCCTCACAGGCAACGAGCTTCCAGGCAGCTTTCAACAGCCACACCCCAGATCCGCAGGTTTGTAGCTTGCGGTATTTCAGATGAAGCTCGAAAGCGCCCCATCTTCGCCCTTTCAGACGGCGCTCGACGAAGAGCTTACAGATGCGGCCTCACCCCTCACGCTCGACGAGTTTGTGGCGGTCTGCTCACCTCTCATATATGTGTGACTGTTGTTTGTATATATGCTATTTATCTAAGTTTCTGTCATAGTGTGTGTGAGAACCGTGTGGGAAACATTGATTTTGTGGCTAATTGTGTTGTTTTTTTTCCCGAATTTGTGAAACTTGTTGATCTAATTTGTGTTGGGCTGGGAGTTAAACAGAGATCTATGGACTATGGGAGGTTTTTCTTTTCTTCTTTTCAATACCTGGCGGGCCAGGCCCGTCAAACCTGCGGCCCGAGGCAGGGACGGGTTCCTGTACTTCTGAGGCCCGCGATGATAACGGGCCAGCCCGCCCCGTCCCGCCAATTGACGGGTTTTGGCAGGCTAGGGGCCGGCTCGCCCGCTAGCCCGTTTTGCCGGCTGAGGACTGCATATATCTATATATCACTTTTTCTGGCTAAAGAGCAAAATGTATTATAAATCAGCAGCAATCAATTAGCCCAATAAAGGGAACGGTTATGTCTTTCGGCCTACATAAGTTAGAATTACTATTATTGGGCTGGAGCTCCTGTCCCTATGTTGGGCTCAATGAGGCCACAATAGTCAGGCCCTGGGCTCATGGGCTTAGAAATCTGGTTATATATGATCCGGCCCATTGGACATGTTGACCGAGCCAAGCTGGTTAACCTGAACTCAAAATGTACTATTATGGCCTTTAAATGGGGGCCAATTAACATTGGGCTGGCCCTACTTAACTTGGAGACTTGCCAGCCATTGAATATAAGTTTTTTTTTTTTTTTTTGGTAGCTAAAATTAATTTGTTAAAAGTGTTGATACAAATAAAATGCGTTTGCAAAATATAGATATTCGTTACATCACTTTTATTCTCTATTCCTATTAACACAATTCAAATATAGGAATAAATTGCAATTATATATTTTTCAACAAGAAAACATTATTTATCCGTTTATATTATTTACGAGCACTTATTATTGATCAATATTTTATTATTTTATATAAATTCAACTCTACTCATTACATTTTTATCTTAAATAGATTTATAATATCAAAACAATTTCACCTTTTATTAAAAAAACACACTTTTAGATTATTTTCTAAATACTATACATCTATAAACTATTTTGTGTATTTTTAATTTATTCCTCTCTTTATTCAAGCGAGATATACATTTTTCTTAAGAAAAAAAAATTATCATGAAACTTTCAGTTGTAATAATAAGTATATAAGTTTTTAAGTTGTTACTTTTTCTCCCGGGGCATTTCCTTTTCTAAGTAGGGCTAGTATTTTTTTACCAAAAATTTAAAAATTGAACCGAACCGACGAGACCGTACCGACTCGCTTGTAACGGTAACCGGTTATCGATTATCATTCTCTGGCAAAGTTTATTTAACAAATATATTATTTAATACTGTTAACATTTACGGAAATATGCGCCATCACAAATTATTTATCCAAATTTACCTAAAAATTAAATTATATATCGAATTTATTGCATGTTCACTAAAAACAATTATGATATTCCAACGAAAAATCTTGCTGTAATATATCTCGATGGAAGTTCCGACGGATATTCCAATGGTATAATTCCATTAGAATGATACCAATGGAAATTCTATCGAATATATTCCGTTCGAATGAGTTTCTTCCATTGAAATTTTAGATGCAATTTGATGATTCCAACGACTATTTTTCTAGCGGTTTTTTACAGTAAGAATTTACGTTGGAATATGCAATTTTAGTTGAATATTTTTATTTCCACCCTTATTTTAACCATTGAAAAATCTACCTTTGAAATCGTCAAAATTTAACGGAAATTCCAATAAAAAATTTATTCCAACTTAATATTAAGGTCGGAATTTCTATTGGCATCCATTGAAAAATTCTAACATAAATAGTAGCATTGGATTGTCGTTGGAATTTCACTAAACAAATTTTTCGTTAGAATTTTATTATTTTTTGTAGTGCTTCAACTAACAAAATTTTAGAAGTAACTATTTGGATTAATTTTTTAAATGAAATAAGTATGTCGTGATATTACAGAGTATCCATAATTCTTTGGGTTCAATCATAAAAAATTATATGCCACCTAGATAATAGATCTAGTCTAAAAAAATATATTTTCTAATGCAAGTGTAAGCAGTCTGGGTCCTGCTGATGTGGCAGCAAGAAAAAGAGACTCGGTCTACACTTAAGTCTATTTTAGACCCAAGTAGAAACGTAGTCTTTTGCATTGGAATGAATGTTGTTAATTTTATATTATTTTATCCATGTTAATCTAGGCTTGGGTTTATTCACATTCGACATAGACGAAACTAGACCTGAAACATTGCAGATGTTATTAGAACTTTCCCCATTATCTCATTAAGTTGCTACTAAAATCATATACAGGTAATAAATTCGATGACTTTACATTTTGTTTAGTTGTCATCCTCAAAACTTATTTGTTTAGTAGATTATTGTTGAAATAAATTGGGCACAAAACTACAACTAAATTACACCACTAATAAATTGTTATATGTCAAGTGTAGAAGTTTTGTAATATATAATGTACTTATGAAATTTTACATGAGTTAAAGTGGAAGGTTCTTGATTGTATTTGTATATTAGGCCATTTTTACTCACAATCCAACTCAATCTAACCCAACCTAACAATTAAAAATTATTTCTATCTCCTCCACCTACACAACTCAACTTATCTTTATCCCCAACCCAACCCAACCTAAAATATTTATTTTATTTTAATTAATTTATTTATTCATTGTTTTAGTTGTGACAAATTAATTAATTTTTTTAAACTAAAGTCATAATGATTTCAAAAAATTAATATTTTACCACGTATAATTACATTTACCAACTCAATTAAAAATTGAAACTACTAAAATTAAAATAAAATGTTAAATTAATTAAATAAGTTTTAAACCATTCAAATAAAATCATACATCAATTATCATTGCCAAATAGAAAATTACAATTGTGTTTCAAAACATATCACATGTGGTCTCTATTTATAAAGAATGTAAGAATACATATTTTGGTATGTTTTATTTTTATTCTAAATATAAAGTAATCTCTAATAATATAAATTATCTTTTATCTTATTTAAATACACTTATCCTATAAAAATTGGATAAATTTCCCATGTTTGGCCTCTCAATCGGTTGTGAGTTGTGACCCAAAGTGACAATGTGACCTGGGTCACGCATTTGTAAATTTTTTTTTTTGTTTTTTTTGTTTTTTGTTTTTTTTGGTCATCTTGCGGGAATACAAATTATTAGGATGATGACCCTACCAATTTGTCTTTGAGTCAACAAGTATCAAACACAAATTATGTAACACCATATATATATATATATATGACAAAAATATAAAAGGTACACAAAAGAGAATGTCGGGGAAACCTAATTTGTAGACTTCATGTTACATTAGGCTATAGGGCATGGGATCTTGATTCAAAACCTGTTTCCCTATTAGCATGTCAATAAATAATATGGGGTATTGATAAAATCTGTAGCCCTAATATATCAATAACTAATAGGTAAGTGTATATGGATAATGCATTATAGTTTTTTCTGTTTTAACTCTAAAAAAATAATAAAATTACAACGAAAATATATTTAAATAGAATTTTAATAATAATTTACTGGATATTTCAGGCTATTATTTTCGTTGGAATTTTCAATAGATTCTAACAAAAATATTTTGCTTAAATGATTTTTTATTGAAATTTTCGTAGGTTTTTTATAATATCAATAGTAGATTTTCCAACGGTTAAAATATGAGTTAAAATTAAAATCTAAATGAAAATTTCTATGGTAATATACCATTGAAAAAATTGTCGTAATTATCAAATTTCAACTAATATTTCTAACGGAAAACATTCCAACAGAAGCTATACCGTCAAAGTATCCGTTGAAATTTTCATTAAAATATTATTGTTTGATTTTTTATTTAAATATAACAATTTTTTTAAAGTAAATTTACGTGCTTCAAGACCTAATAGATGAAAATTGAAATGACACTAGTAGATTTATGTGCAAGATATAATGATACCGAACACAAATACATCAATCAATATGATTAAATATCTCAAAGAAATTGGTGATAAGCTAAATTGAGGTGAAAGAATTATTTTGAGGTTAGGAAAATAAGATAATAATAATTTAAAAATCCAATGACATAAAAATGCTTTTAGTTTCAATGCTAGGAGTGTATTCAATTGAGATTTTTATGAACTTTTTAATATTTTAGAAATCGTGGTGTATTTAATTTAGAATTTTTAAAATCTTAGGGTATTCATTTGAGGTTTTAAAAAATCTTACAAAATCATGAAGTATTTAATTTATTTGAGATTATGATTTGTTAAGACTTTTGAAGGATTGAGATTTCTAATGGAAACCCTTCTACGAAATGCGACTCAAAATCCAACCTCCAATCTTAACATTTCACAAAATTTCTCAAAAATCTAAAAATCTTAGTCTCCGTTTGTTTTGAAGGATTTATTGAGGGATTTGAAATCTATAGATTCAAATTTACAAGTTCAAATCTTCATTTATGTTGGAATGATAATAGATGTTGAAGGATTTTAAATTCATGTTAGATGTTTTTAGTCATTATTTTGAAGAATTTGAAATGACCTAGTCATTTGAAATCCATCGTTGATGACCACGCTGTCCGCGATCATTTAAGTTCATCACCACCGCGAATCAACACCATCGGTGCGAACTAAACAATTGATTTATAATATTTTTAACACATCAATTCAAGAAGTGTGCAAGTAAAAAAAAAATTATATTTTAAAAATTTTGAAATCAAGGAATTTCAAATCCCTCACAAAAACGGTGCCTTAAAGAATTTTAAAACTCAAAAAGTTTCAATATACTAGTCGAAATTCTCATCAATATATCTCCTAAATGGCCAATCAACTATGGCATGGTTTTGGACAAATTGAATTATTGAAACGTAGAACTCATTACAAGGACTGAAACACCCCCCCGGCTGTTATCTAGTGGTCCAAACATTCGATGCTCCAACACACTAACATCCAGTAACTAAAGGGAACAAGTGGACCCACTGCCTCGTAACTAATTATCAGGTCGGGCCCACCATGTCATGTTTCCGCGTTATGCAATCATATTGGTCGGGTCCAGTGCACTAGCTGGGGCGGATCCCAGCCCCACTCTGCCTGCTAATTGCGCAGTATAATTAAACTTAATGTCCCCCACGTGTGCATGTACATCACTAAACCTGTTCTGGGTCGGGCTTCATCCAAATTGTCTTAGATTTTGAGTTTGATTTGAGTGAAATTTAATTTTTGTATTTATATAATATTTAAAATAAAATAATTAAAGTGTAATGGCAAAATAGGAGAAAAGTAATTACAATTGATAATTAGTTAAAATTATGTGAGTAAATGAATATTGTGAATTAAAGTTAGATATGATGTGTAAAGATAATAAATTGATATTATTTAATTATATTAATAATATCGATGAGAGTTAAGTTAAGTTAAATTTAAGTTGAATTTTGAGATAAAAATATATTTGACGAGTCATAACTAGATAATTTATATCCAATCAAGCCCTTATGGTTATGGTTATGACTGATCAGATAATTTTTTTTTTTTTTTACCCAAAATACAACTTAAATTTAATTCAATCCAACTCATCTTCAATATTATTCATATAATTAACAATATTAATCAATCATCTTCACACATCACATCAATTTTAATTTACTATTCATCACTCACATTATTTTAGTTACTCATCACTTTTAATCATTTATCTCTTACTTTTACATCACATCAACTTTAATCATTATATTTTAAATATTATTTAAATATAAATTTAAAATTTACTGAAACCAAACTCAATCATTTTTTTTTTTTCAAAATTAACTTACTTTACCAATAAACAATCAAATACACTTTTTATATTAATTAATTACCTTCTCAATTAATGGTGGACTTGTGATTCATCATAATTATGTTATTGATTTTCTTAATCTTTATCCCTTCATTTATTGAAATTTATGAGTTTTTTTTACCACTAATACTTGATCATGTGCATATATACAGATGCAAATAAAATATTATAAATAATATGTATATAATATTAATAATTACTAGTGTGTTGCCCGTGATGCACGGGAAAACAATATTACGATTGTATATGATTTATCTATTATTTTTAAATTAAACCGGGTTGGACACAGTCCGACCGGATGGACCGAGAATCATTTTATAACCAATCTAGTTCGCTTGAATAAAATATTTGCTCACGAATCCGTCAACACCAGTCAGTTGGACTGGTAGGATCGACACGATTTTCTAAATAAATTTTGTTATATTAAAAATTATTTTAAATAAAATTACATATTTAAATAAATTGTGATTTATAAATTGTTTAGATATCTATGTAACAAATTTTATTTAAATTTATTACAAAAAGTACTATATATATATATATTAAAATGTTTATAAATTAAAATCTGAACAAACCATAAATGATTTAATAAAATAGCTTGATCGTTTCGATGACGGTTTAGTTCTGAAAACCTTATATTTATTGTACATTAATAAATATTATAATAAAATATTATTTTATTTACATAAATATTAATAAAATGATATGTAAATATTCATAAATCATTAAACATGTTGTCATAAAAATATTTTTAATACGATTATTTGAAGTTTGGACCATATTACATTCACGTAATAAAATATTTTCAATATAAAATTTATATTTAGGTTCAATAATCAATTTGGTGTGGTCGAACTGATACATAACTTAGTCACTTGGGACCAACCAAGTTGTGTCAAGTTTTTTGACTATTTTAAATATCAATCAACCTGGGTAGTACCCTAATTCAATCACCCGATTGATCCGAAGAAATTTTCTTATTTTCTTTAAATATATTTAATTTTATGAATAAATTTTTTATGATTTATATAATAAATGTCTACACTAAATGATAGTATATTAAGATTATAAATTATATATCTAAAGATGAATTAATTATTTTTACTTTATGCATATTAATAACAAATAAACATAGTAATTTTTAAAAAATTAAGATTAATTGATTGATTATATGCAATTTAAAGAATATTTTTAGCGTTCAATATTTTTTTTAAAGGCACAAATATAAAGTCCGAGATTCTAAACTTTTATTTTATTTTGAATTGAGATTTTATAAATATAGAGACCGAGATTTTAATGTTGTTCGTTGTTTATAAAAAAAAAATAAAAGTAAAAACATACACACTTAGGGGGTGATTGGATATGAATTCAACTAGTAAAAATCTAGTTTTTTTTAACTATAGTTAAGTTTGAAAAAAAAGTGGTATGGTTAGTTGTTAGTAGATATATTAAAATAGTATTTAAAATAAAATAATTAAAGTTGATTTGATGTAAAAGTAAGAGAAAATGATTGGAAGTGATAGTTAGTTAAAATTATGTGAGTGGATGAATAGTAAATTAAAGTTGATGTGATGTGTAAAAATGATTGGTTGATATTATTTTATTATATTAATAATATTGAAAATAATGGAATTGAGTTAAAGTTGTGTTAAATTTGAATTTGAATTAGTTTTTGTACTGTACAATGCATAAACAATCACCCCTTAATAATCTTAGCCGGATTTTTTAAACAATAAAATGAACTAAAGCCCGAAATTCAAGGTAGCATTTAATGTTGTATGATTTCTAAAGAAAAAAAAAAGAAGATAATAAAACTTACTATTTATAGACTGCATTAAATTCTGACTTATTTTTTTGCTACTATTTTTTATAAATGGTAATTCTTATTATATATATATATATAGATAATTTATGATATACCTCGGTTGGACTGAAATTATTCGCTCGAAGTACTCGATCTAGTCAAATTAGTCAGCTCTGGTTGATCAACCTCGTCAAGATGGAGTTACTAGCTCCGAATACTCAGGCTAGTCAAGTTAGCCAGCTCAAGTCGATGGACTCGACTCGACTTTAGTGGTAGAGCTAGCAGGTTCTGGTCAACACTGAGAACTAACTGAAGACACTAGGACAACTCGATGGAATGACGAGTTGGTATTAGAAGACTAGGATCGAAGAGATACACAAAAGGAGGTCTGAGAAAGAAAGAAGTATAGGAAGAAATGAGATCGTGTGTTAACAGGACAGATATGGACGAATCATGGGAGGATCTCACCTAAGTATATTGAATATGGTATCTATTGAATATACTTAAAAATTTTTAAAAAATAAAAAAAAATTAAATATTTTTTAAAATTATATTAGTAGTAGTAATTTATAATGACACTCATAACTCGTTGGACTCATCCATAAATGTATATTTAATTATTTATGTGATAGAATATCAAAACGAAATCATCATAATATAACTAATTCAAGTTATCCTATATAAAAAAAATAAAAAATATAAGTTATATATATATATACTAGTACAGAGCCCGTGCGATGCACGGGATGCACATTTTTAAGGCTATTTATCCAGGCTAATAATTATATACATGAATAAAGAAAGATGTACGGAATATATATAGTACGTGAGCCGTGCAAAACATAAAATATATTTATTTAGAAAATATTATATTATAAGATGCAATATTCAATAAAAGTTTATAATACGCAACAAAATTATACAATGTTCAATAAAAGTTGTATAATATTCAAGTAGAGTCTTAAAGTCTCTTGTACATTAAGACTACTGACAAAATAATATTTTAATCAATGAGTTTCCTTTCCTTGTAGCCAAATTGTGAATGTGATTTGAGGAGTACAACAAATCGATATATAGCTGACTTGCTTTTTTCATTGTAGTTTTTTTTTTATATAATGAATTTAAAGATATTCTAAAATATAGCAAAAATTAATTTTTTTTATTACAATTAGGAATTTTACTAAATATAAATCCGCAATCTATGGTGTTAATCAACGTTTAAGTTTAAAAAATTAGAAATTTTTACCTCTTTTAATCAACGTTTAAGTCTAAAAAACAATAGAGTTATTCTAAGTTTTTTTTTCTACATCTTTTAAGACATTAAATATGAGCATGTTAGGGCTAGCTTGTAAAATAATTAATATATTATCTCACTAAAACATTTATACTAATAAAAATTTAATTTTAGCATATAAATTTATCCCTTGATATAAGAGAAAGTAACAGTTTTACTTATTGTTGTTCACCATATAATATTTAATTATTATTTTATTATATAATAAAAAAATATTGTTAAATAGTTTAGTAGAATTGTTATAAAATTATATATTTTTTTTTTTTACAATATGGATTTAATATTTTTTTATGATTTGATAATATAAACAAATCTATACTTAACTTTGACAAATAAAACAAACAAATACTTTAGTAAGTATTTAATGTATATACTAAATAGGAATATATTTGGTATAATCAAATACCAAATATAATCAAATAAGTCAAAGTGTACATTTTATTTGGTATTTGATTTTTTTATTATTAAAATCTTTTTATTATACTTACCTTTTTAAAATAAAATAAATAAATAAAATAATTAAATAAATAAATATTATAATACCAAAATAGTAATGACATTTAATGCAGTTGACTTTTCTGGATAGTAAATATAGTAAATCGAATCTCTTTTTATATAAGTATAGATTGTATAATACGGAAATAGTAATGCAATAAATGTTGTTGACTTTTCTTTATATTAAATCTGGTAAATGGTATACCTTTTAATATAAGTATAGATATATTTTAATTAACTGTCACATGGTGAGTATAATAATAATAATATATAATTTATTTAATCAACTGATTACGTGCATACTATAATAATAATAGTAATAAATAATGGATAGCACACGTTTTGAAAAGTTAAAGGCAATCAATCAATTCACATGAATTATAGTTGAGATTAATGAAAGCTGAGATAATATCCGTTCATTTATATAATCTAGTGTGAAAAGGACATAAAAAAAGTGTGAAAAGGACATAAAAGTTACTAATTTTAGTAAACATTTAATGCAGACAGGATGTTGACTACATATTGACCTACTAAATATGATAAATGTTAAATCTTATAATATAAGTATAGATATATAATTTAATTTAATCAATTACTTTATGCATTTAAAAATGCGCATGGATAAAATTATAATAACCACGTATAACTCACACATTAAATTTCAAAGAAATA